>JABTXL010000342.1:4164710-4178725 GCA_025134845.1 Neodon shergylaensis
CCCCCTGTAAAAAGTTACTACTTCCCTCCGCTCGCTCTCTTCACTTCCTGCTCCGCCGGCGACTAGACTCCCTTCCTGGTTGCGCAGACGGTGATCTGTAAGTTTTTTCCCCTTTAAATAAATACCACCCTATTAATCATAATTATTGACTGGTGTGGCATTGTTCGTGACTTATGCCTTCACCTGGAGACCACTAAAAATGATAAATAGGTCTAGGATTGTACAGAACACAGTCTGTTGGGAGACTTACTGACAGAAGCAAGTAGTCAGGCAGTGGCAAGATCAGTTAGATTCATGCAATGTGGGTTAGAAAGAGGGCTGAATTTATGGGCTGAACGAACAGTGACTTCATCTATTGTAAGGCAATATTGGAGAGACAACACATTCCTATACTCAAGCCTCACATAGAACTTTCATGATTTGTCTTCTTTTGGTTCCCTGGGAAACTATAGTAAAACCAATCTTAGGGTACTCTTGTTAGGTTTCTGTTGTTGTGATAAACACCATGACCAAAAGAAACTTGGGGAGGAAAGGTTTATGTCATCTTATACTTTCCGGTAATAATTCATCACTAAGGGAATAAGTTTGAAGAAGGAACTGAAACAAAAGCCATGAGGAACACTGCATACAGGCTAGTCAGTTGTCTTTGTTATACAGCCTGTCCCTCCTGCATAGGTAGGATACCACACACAGTGGGCTAGGCCCTGCTGTAGCATTTAGCAACCAAAATACTTCCACATGCCAATCTGATATAGGCAATTCCTTGTTTGAGCTTCCCTTTTACCCAGGTAAGTCATGTTAACAACCTAAGCTGACTACGGTATTGTAAACTCAGACAGACACTTAGAGATGTTATCAATCAAACTGGCTGCATCCAACATGTAAAATACATAATATATTTTATTAGGGTTAGGGTTAAAATACCATAAAACTTGTGATTTCTGCATGAAGAACGAGTAAGCTAACATTCATGATTTGTAACACAGTCTTTTTGATCAGACTGCCAATCACTGAATTCTGCCTCCATGTACCTTTCATCACAAAAAAATAAACAGAATGTAAATATCTCTATGCCTTAGTTGTTTTTTTAAAGAGGTGTTATTGTCATTAACAATTCTTGTAAGTTTTAAGTACGTTTTGCTACTCAAATAACTTGCTTAAATTAGTGCCATAACAAATACTTGGTATGGTTTAATTAATATTGTATCCCGTGTTCTCTTCTTTCGGTGACAATGTCATAGCATTGTTTTAACTCATCGGAAGCAGAAGAAATAGAGTGAAAAGTCTATACTTTTATTGTTTTAAACAGGAATTAGCTAGAAGTAGTTTACATGTCTAGACTTTTAGTTTGAGCAATGACAGACCTCTTCCAGTAAACTAATTTGCATAGTTTGCACACACCCTAGGAGGGCAAGAGTTAGCTAAATACCAGGAACATTTTAGTGCTCTTGTTGTCAGTTTTGGAAACTCCCAGGAGGAACCTCTGGGCTCTGTGCCACTACACTCTTCACAAAGAATGTGTTTCATGAGTGTGTTTGAATGGACTGATGACAGGGAGGGTGTGGGACCTGTCTGAGAGGGTAAAGTATGGCCCTGCATTGTAACAAAGGAAAAGCCCAAGAAGAGAACAGCATAAGAACCCGGGGCCCGAGAAAGCTTCTCAGTGAGAAGATTTTGAAGCAGGATTGGAGATGTGGCTCAGTTATAGAGCACTTTCCCAGCATTTGAGAGGCTCTAGGGTTCATCCAAGAACAAAGTGCAGTGTTACTAATTGCTGTCCTATGGGGCAATTAAACAACATTTCACATGATTAATAAACCTTGGCCCACATAGTATGTATACGGTCATTTATTTATTTAAACTAATACGTTCCTATTACTATACTCATAGTTTGAAACACTATGAAGCATAAAATAAGTGTTATAAAACAAAAACATAACAAAGAGATAAAAACAGATGACAACAAATAATAAAATTTTATACATAGCCTTAACTGTAGATGGCTTCATAATGCTATCAGACACTATTTTAAGGTCCAATATACATGTAGGAGGGTAATCTTTCATGACAATTAGCATAAATTAGCATTTCAAAACATCCTGTCTTATAAACTTTCTTTTTTAAAAAGATATTCATTAATTTTTATTTTATGTGTGTGAGTGTTTGCCTACATGTATGTAAGTGTACCACATGCATGCTTGGTACCTACAAAGATCAGAATAGTGTGCTGAGTCTCCTTGAACTAGAGCTACAGGTGGTTTTTACCTGTCATATGGGTACTTGGAACCAAACTCAGGTTCTTTGCAAGAACAGTAAGTGCCCTTAAATTTGAGCAAATTCTCCAACCCTATTATGAGCTTTCTTAGGCATTTTCTGTTGCGAAAATCATTTGTGTGGTTTGAATTTCTAACTTAGAATGTGGCTAACAAAATCAAATCATAGCACCCATGAGCTCTCATTCTTTGTTCTTCTGTTGTACAAACTATTAGCATAGATTTATTTTAGGAAGCATAATAAGCTTTTCTTTTAGTTTTTCTTTTAAATAAGAAGAATTATTTTGTATTGAAGGGGTTAATACAGTCACATATTTAGGAGGGGAACCAGCAGTCTTGACTCAGAGAGAAAGGAAGGTGAGCATCCATGATGGCTGGGTAAGTTCACAGAGAAGAGAAGATGAACATCCACGATGGCTGGGTAAATCCACAAAGAAGAGAAGGTGAGCATTCACTATGGCTGGGTGAGTTCACAGTTTCATTTCTCATTCAAAATATGTTTCCCATAATCACACAGCGGTGTTTATATACTCATTTCTATAGATTTTCCAAATTTTATTAATTATGATTATTTTGTATAAAATTAGATATTTTACTTATGAAATCATAAAGTAGTAAGTCCTCTAAATTGAAATAGAAGGAGAGTACCACTTTTTATAATCTACTTTATCCTAAGGATGTTTAGTGATGAGTGACTAACATAGGCCTAATATTAATTCATATACATGTCTTAATGAAAAGTTGATTTCTAGTGATCTTATGTAAAATTGTGCATTAATCACTATACTAAGACTCTTACTTGAGATCTATTAGATTGTTTTCTGACTTACTGAAATTCATATAAAGCACTTTTTCATCCCTCTACTTAAGGGGTAGAGACCTTAAAGATACTGGATGTGAATTCTTAGCCCACAGCTGAGAATACATCTTTGTTTTTCTGCAGCTGGACTTGGTTGCTAACTGATCCTACTTCTAACCATAATAAAGCTTGTCATTTTCTATAAAATAAGTATAATTTATGATTATTAAGTGACTTGAGACAAGTGAATAAAGAACTTCTTTGTCCTTCTCCTAGTTCTCCATGATATATATATAAAGACAAGGATTGAGTTTAAAGAGGCCAGATGCTGGGGCACCAAAACCTATAACAAAAAAAAAGAGTGGGAGGAAAGCAAAACAAGGACAGTGCCACACCCCAGAAGAAAAGGAAGCAGTTCTTCAAGGAGTGGTTACCTGTCAAATGCTGGCTGGAAGTTTGGAAAGACAGGGTAGAATCAATATTCAGACTGCGTAGTTTAAAGGTCAAACAAGTCTTTGATAACAGTGATTTGCACAGCCTGAAGGACTGGGCATAAGAGAAATAAATAGAACACTGAGTAAAGACAGATCATTTAAAGAGATCTGTCAGAAAATGGGATCAAGGAACTGGAGCCTTGTGTGTTTTGGGGAGTCATGAGAACCTATTTTAAGTGGATGATATCACAACATAATGTTTGATGAGTAAAGACAGATAACAATGTCAGAGGAAGGGATAAGGTAGCTGTATGTCCTTTGTAGATTTTCAGTGTGGAAATTGAGGTTAAGAGATGGGAAATGTAGGAGCCAGGCCATGAATAGATTGAAGAATAGGCATGATGGGAGCCTGTTTGGAAGATAATAAGAGGTAAAGAAAGAATTACTTTAGACTACGTACCTCAAATGAGGTTGAGCACATGCATGTGCACACACACTCGCTCTCTCTCTTATACACACATGCACGCAAGCAAACACGAGAGAGACAGACAGAGAGAGACAGAGAGAGAAGAGTTAAAAAAGAATAAGCTCCTATCTCCTTGTTCAGAGGTTTATAAAGTATGTGGATAAAATGGAAACCATTGTTCAAGGTAAGTTAGAATTTATGATTATAATCTATAAAAGTTAGAATTTAACTACAAGCTAAGAAAACATACAAGAGGATTGAGTATATAAAAACTTTGTTCACGATGGCCCATGCAGTTCTACAGGCTAACATTTGATTCAACTTCACCCCTCCAAATTTAAATGAAACAGAGTATTAGGAAATGGAGTCTTTACCAGGAGAACACGGCCCACAGAACAACCAAGCAGGGCTCATGGAGCTCATGCAGACTGAAGCACCCATCACAGAACCTGCATGGGTCTGCACCAGGCCCTCTGAACACACAGCATGGTTATTTAGCATCTGACTCTTTTGCCTGCTCCTGAAACCCTTTTCCTCTTACTGGTCTGCTTCACCCAGCCTTGGAAGGAGAGTTTGTACCTAGCCTTATTGCATCTTGTTATGCTGGGTTTGGTTGATATCACTGGGAGGCCTTCTCTTTTCTGAAGGGGAATGGAGTAACAGTGGGTCTGGGACAGAAAGACAGCTGGTAGGGGTACTGAAAGAAGGAGAGGGAAGGGAGGCTGCCATTAAACTTTATCATGTGAGAGAAGATAAATAAAAAGAAAAAGAGGATTTTAAAAGCTCCAAAAGACAGTCAAATCAGAAGGGCAGAAACATTACATATCAGATGGCATCATCTTAGAATAGACCCACACCAAACTTCAAGCTCGCTGATGACTCCTTGGTTTTGGACTCCTAATTTTCTTAGACAATCAGAAAAAAGTCTGTCCCTTTGAAACTTGAAAAGTATTGAGTATATTGTTACTAGTAGCACCTATGAAGGCTGAAGATACTGTATCAGATCCATGAAGTAGAATTTGCATTGAGACACAGACAACTGGGCAGCTTACGGCTGACCCCTAAAGGAAGTTAGTGACTGGTCCCCATTACTGCCAACATAGAACAGCACCATTGGCCCTGTTAGTGTGACCCTGCAAGTCATGGTGGTCTCAGCAGCACTGGTCCTCCTGAGTCTGTTTTTGGATTTTGGTAGAAGCAGGAGACAGAGCAATGCTGTAAATGAAAGTACAATAGAATAATAAACTGCACTCTTACCAAGTGTATTTTTTTCTACCCGTGAAGTCCTTTTTATCTCATTACATTCTCAAACTCAACTTTGAGGTACCTGCTGTTACCATTGAAAAGCAAACATGGGGAGCTTGAGGAACTGATGCTTTTGAGGTGAAAAAGACTGAACTTTTGAACTATGAAAGTCTAGACTTGTGAGACTTTAGGGAAAAATGAAGAAAAGGGGAGTAAGTTTGGGAGAGAAGCCCCGCAGGAAGTGGAAGGATGTGAGAGTTATAGTGTGGTCTGTTTTGAAGTAGAGAAGGAAGTCCGACTGTGTGGGCACCAAAGCCAAGAAGTTGGTAGATTACGTGGAAGAAGAGTGGAGACACGTCTGACTTTGACTTTCATCAATTTAAAACAAACCTTCAGGGGACAGATTATCCAGCATTAGTGGAGAAACTACTTGATGTGTTATTCCTTATTTGAGACCAAATTTAAGAAAAAAAGATGTTCAATGTTTAACAATTACATGTATTTATTCTTTGGGAATTGTAACATGCATGCCATGGCATGTATGAGGTCAGAGGAGAACTCACAGGAATCGCTTTTCTCCTTCTACATGTGAGTCCAGGGATTAATTTCCAGTTGTCAGTTTTGGTGGCAAGTGTCTAACATGCTGAACCATTTTGCTGGATCAACAAAATCATGTTTTTTATATAATTGAGGGTTGAGAATAACTGTGATACCCATCATGTGCGGGAGCCTGTGTTATGAGTAGCCCATCAAAGATGACAACTCAGAATTAGTTTATAGCTAGTTAAAAGTCTTTATTGCACCTGGGTGAGACTACACCAAGGTGTTAGGGTAACTGGGTTTGACTCCAAGTGTCCAGAACTCCATGTCCTGGCATCTTTAGTGAGTTTTGCAGAAATAGACAGCTTAACAGAAGTTACAAACAGTTATCTGTAGGGGGTTCTGGACAAACAAGCTTACATATGTTAGCTAGGATATCCTGACCTTGGATTCCTCGAACACAGTTGGATAATTTTTATGGGATCTTCCAGCAAGAAGACCAAATTCTACTTAAACCTGAAGCGGCCTCAGCAAGAATACAAGATGGAGGAACCTTTGCATTGTCTTATCCTGTAATGTATGTCCGTGGCAAACATGCGCATCAAAGAAATATGTCATCTTGGAATGGTAGGTTAGAGAAAACAGACATTTGAGGTGAAGTTTAGCTCTATCATGAATAGCAGTTACAGTTAAAACAGTGTTGGGTAAGCAACAGCAACAAAATCACTAAGGAGACCAAATGTGAATGATTCAAGTTTACTGGAAAGTCTACACAGGGAAAGAAATTAGTCAACAAGACTCCTGAACTATAAAAAATAAAAATAAAAATCTGTCCTTTAAAGATTGCAAAGTCTTGGGTATTTAGATACTAGCAGCATTATGATTTGCCACAGTGGTTCAATAACTCAAAGCAAAGGTAAAACTTAAGAAGAGGTGAATAGTATATCTATCATACACTTTTTGTTGGGCATGTGCTCGTGCCCACATGTGAGAAAATATTTGTGTGCACGGATGTGCAGCTGTACATGCAGGTATGTGATGAGTGGAGGCCAAAGGTCAAAGCCAATACCTTCCACAAGCACTCTCTACCATATTTTTTGAGATAGTATTTCTGTCTAAACCTGGAGCTTTCTGATTCATCTGGACTTGTTCTCCACGAGCCCCAAGGGTTCCCCTGTCTCCACTTTTCCAGAGGCATCACATAGACATGTTATAAATTCAAGTCTTCATGCTTGGAATGCAAGGACTCAAGTGATGAGCCATCTCCCCATTTTTTTTTATCTCTAAATGTTCTTTTAAAGGTGTCGGGGGTATCTATAGGAACCACAGCAAAACAGAGCCCTACTTCCCCTTCGAGGCTGCCACAAAGCTGTAGTCTCGGTTCACGCTGAAGACAAATAGTGACATGCAAACTCCAGAAAGAGCTTCTTATTCTTCTTCTCCTAATCCAGTCCCATCACCAGCTCTGTAACAGACCTCCTGCTGTAGTGCCACCCCCCACATCCCCATCTCCAGCAGATTGCTCATATCTTCTCCTCCAATCTCCTTGCCCCCACTCATCCCTTTATCCCAGCCCCCAACTCTATCAGGCATTCCCTGGGAACCTACAGGTCAAGTCTGCTAGAGAAGTACATAGGCCAACACAGCAGGCACGCAAGCTTCAGATCTTCCCTCTCCTCCCCAGCAAACCTAATCCCCCCCCAGCCCTAGCCTCATCCCAACTCTGTAGCAAACTGCCTGTTGTGGCCTCTGCTCACCCTCTGCCCATATTCCAGGGGGCTAAGCAGATCCTGGTGAAACAACCTGCTTACTTCTCTCCTGTGGACCCCCTCAGCACCTCCCCCTTCTAGTCCATCTCCATTCTTAAGTAGCAACTCCCAATACCTAGAAACACACTGAACGTAGAAACCCCCCATTGACCAAACCTGGCAGGATCCTAGAAGTATTCCCTACCAGGCAAAACGCAGCATCCACACTCCCCTAAATATCAGAAGAAAAAATAGAAACCAAAGAGCAGGACACGCACAAAACAAAGACCAGACATCATCATCAAGAATTAAAATCATCCCAAACCCAGATAGATGCCTAGATGCCAGTGTTAAAAATGCAAACAGTAACAGCCAAGGTAATCTGTCCCCACTAGAGCCCAGCAACCTTAGTACAGCAGGCTCTGAAAAATGCAAGGTAGCTGAAGCACAAGAGGGGGACCTTAAAATACCCTTTGTAGATATGATAGAGGTCCTTAAAGAAGAAATGAAAACATCCCTTAAAGAAAGCCATGAGAACACACACAAGCAGTGAAAGGAAATGAGTAAAACAGTCCAAGACCTGAAAGGAGAAACAGAATCAACAAAGAAAATGGAAACTGAAGTAAACATGGAAATGGAAAATACAGGAACTCAAACAGGAATCTTTATTTATTTATTTATTTATTTATTTATTTAAGATTTCTGCCTCCTCCCCGCCACCGCCTCCCATTTCCCTCCCCCTCCCCCAATCAACTCCCCCTCCCTCGTCAGCCCAAAGAGCAATCAGGGTTCCCTGACCTGTGGGAAGTCCAAGGACCACCCACCTCCATCCAGGTCTAGTAAGGTGAGCATCCAAACTGCCTAGGCTCCCACAAAGCCAGTACGTGCAGTATGATCAAAAACCCATTGCCATTGTTCTTGAGTTCTCAGTAGTCCTCATTGTCCGCTATGTTCAGCGAGTCCGGTTTTATCCCATGCTTTTTCAGACCCAGGCCAGCTGGCCTTGGTGAGTTCCCAATAGAACATCCCCATTGTCTCAGTGTGTGGGTGCGCCCCTCGCGGTCCTGAGTTCCTTGCTCGTGCTCTCTCTCCTTCTGCTCCTGATTTGGCCCTTGAGATTTCAGTATGGTGCTCCAATGTGGGTCTCTGTCTCCTTTCATTGTCTGATGAGGGTTAATATTCAGGAGGATGCCTATATGTTTTTCTTTGGGTTCACCTTCTTATTTAGCTTCTCTAAGATCACGAATTATGGGCTCAATGTCCTTTATTTATGGCTAGAAACCAAATATGAGTGAGTACATCCCATGTTCCTCTTTTTGGGTCTGGCTTACCTCACTC
This sequence comes from Neodon shergylaensis, assembly GCA_025134845.1. Taxonomy (NCBI): domain Eukaryota; kingdom Metazoa; phylum Chordata; class Mammalia; order Rodentia; family Cricetidae; genus Neodon; species Neodon shergylaensis. The sequence goes on from JABTXL010000342.1 coordinate 4,173,554, forward strand.
AGGATAGTGTTTTCTATTTCTGTCCATTTGCATGCAAAATTCAAGAAGTCATTGTTTTTTACTGCTGAGTAGTACTCTAACATGTATATATTCCATACTTTCTTCATCCATTCTTCCATTGAAGGGCATCTAGGTTGTTTCCAGGTTCTGGCTATTACAAACAATGCTGCTATGAACATAGTTGTGCATATACTTTTGTTGTATGATAGGGCATCTCTTGGGTATATTGCCAAGAATGATATTGCTGAGTCCAGGGGTAGGTTGATCCCGAATTTCCTGAGAAACCGCCACACTGCTTTTCAAAGTGGTTGCACAAGTTTGCATTCCCACCAGCAATGGATGAGTGTACCCCTTTCTCCACAACCTCTTCAGCAAAGGCTATCATTGGTATTTTTTATTTTAGCCATTCTGACAGGTGTAAGATGGTATCTTAAAGTTGTCTTTATTTGCATTTCCCTGATCACTAAGGAAGTTGAGCACGACCTTAAGTGTCTTTTGGCCATTTGAACTTCTTCTGTCAAACAGTAATCTTAAAGGCAAGCCTCATGAACAAAATACAAGAGATTAAAAGAGATAGAAGAGACAATCTCTACCTTAAAGACAAGATAGAAGAAATGGATACCTCAATCAAAGAATATGTTAAATCTTTAAAAAAATCCAAGCACAAAACATTCAAAAAATCTGGGACATTCTCAGAGCCAAAATGTATAAATAATAGGCCTAGAGGAAATAGAAGAAACCCATGTCCACTGCATTAAAAAATATTTTCAACAAAAATCATAGAAGATATTTTTCAAAACCTAATGAAAGAAGTGCTTATCAAGGTTCAAAAAGCACACAGAACACCAAATAAACTGTACCAGAGAAAATATTTCTCTCGACACATAGTAATCAGAACAACAGATGAAACGGGGGACATAACAGACACAGAGGAAATCCAAAGAGCCATAAGGACATACTTTAAACACCTGTACTCCAACAGGGACATAAACAATGATGTTACAGGGACCATCCTTTCATTCTTATTTCATATCCGTAGAAAATCTAAGTTACCAGACTGGCATGGAGTGGAGGAGGGAATGAAGGGAGATTGGTGGAGACTACAGAGAGCGAGCTCAGGAACTAGTGATTTCTGAAACATGCAGGACTTCAGTCACTAGCTGGAATGAGAGGTGGCAGTAAGCTCTCCTTTGCTTCCTTCTGAGGCAGTAGCTGTTAGCTTCCTGGAATAGAGGTAGTCAGTTTCATTACTTAACTGTGTCTGAGGTACAATTTCCTGAGCTAAGTATCTCTTTGTCTTTTGTTTTGCTTTCTTTTTCGAGATAGGGTAGTTAGGAATATTCCCTAACAGAGCACTCTGCCAAAGCAAAATAATCCCAATCAAGTTAAATCAGACCAGATTAAAAGATATCCAGGTTTATTTAGACACATGAGCTCCTGGGTGACCCTGAGGGGACTCGGGAAGCTGTCAACAAACACCCAAGAGGAAAAGGGAAAACCATGTGTTTATTTTCTGGGGAGCAGTTTAAATAGCCTATGGGAGTGGTCTTGACCTTTCCTGGGAAGAGGTCAGGGATTGGTGGGCTACCTTGACCTTTCTGGGGGAGGGATCAAGGTTCTAGGGGCACAGGGGAGGGGCCTCCAAAGATTGAGGAGAGGGCTGGGATTACAAGGGTTTCTCTATGTACTTGTACTTGGCTGTCCAAGAGCTCACTCTTTTGACTGGCCTCTAACTCACAAAGATCCACCTGCATCTGCCTCCTACATTCTGGGATTAAAGGCATGTGCCACCACCTGACTGCCCTCTCTCTCTCTCTCTCTCTCTCTCTCTCTCTCTCTCTCTCTCTCTCCCTCCCTCTCTCCCTCCTTTCCTCTCTTCCTCCCTTTCTTTCTTTTATAATTTATACTTTTTAATTTTTTGTGAATCTTATACCTGAGTACCATATTTGTATCATTTCTACTGTCTTCTCTCCCCTCCAGCTCCTGTTATGTCCCTTTCTCCCTCTTGAGTTCATGGCTTGTTCTTCTAAACATGTTTGTTACACACACACAACACCTTGAGTTCATTTAGCTGTTTGTTTGTTTTTCATCAACAACACTTTTCAGTTGATTAACTATTCAAGTACAGTAGCATCTGGGAACATTGGATCAGAATTGGAAAGTGAATAGATACCCAAATTCGACAAGGTTGGAAGAAGCCCCAACATGCTCTTGGCAAACATCTTCACAGAGTTAATACAGAACCAGCTATTAACCCAGCACAGCAAGTGCACTGAAGTGGAAAGATGCCATGAGAAAATTAGCTATGTTAGAAAGATCAAAACTTAAAAAATAAAAGAGTAAAACACTTTCAGTTTCTGCCTTGTTCAACAAGCCCTGTGGCCAGCAAGACTAAGTCTCCACCATGGAAAGATATCCCTAAGACCCAAGTCAGGAACCTGTTTACTCCATGCATTTGAGCTCTAAAGTAGTGCAAACAAAGCACTTTTATTAAAGCAAGCAAGAGCATGAGATGATGTTTACAGTTAGCTTAAACTAATGCAAGCACAGCAAGGGAAAACACCTGGTGTATGTCTTACATCTTTTGTCATGGGGAAAAAGACAAGAATATTCCTTCCAGGCCTATCTTATCTTGTATGTTATTTCAAAAGTCTGAAATATTAAAGTGCTCACATCTGGATATTGTTTATAGTCAATGTGGTCTTTTTAGCAATAAAATGTTGCTCAATTTTAGAGTACTACACCTCTCATTTTACCCAGTTACTAATTTATCGCTGCCAGTATGGTGGTGGTAATGCTAGTAATTTGTTAAGGACACGTGTCATTTTCCATATCTCTGTCTACATCCCTGCCACCAGCCGAGGTATATAGAGGAGGAATACTGCAGCAATATCAACAGAGGTAGGACCCAATATGGGACGGTCAGCATCCCAGTCAGTAAGGAGAGCTTGTGTGTCTCATGGGCGATGTATACCCGATGTGGGCTGTCAAAGCAGCATAGGCACAATATGACCCAAACCACAGCCTCAGAAAATTCCTTTGATAAAGCTGCCAAAGTGTGATTGTGGCCCCTAGATGAGGACCCACTACTGCTGTTTTCCTAAATCAATATAGCTTCTATCTGTGTTGTACATATTTTTCCTTATATTCACAGATAAATGTAGCATGTCTCATCAACAAACCTGCACTTGGCAATAGACGGTGACTCCTACAGAGATCTACAACTTGTCAAATGTAGAGAAAAGTGACCATGGAGTGCCCAGCCCTGACTGGTATATCTACAACATAACGCCTACACTCAGGATTCTCTTCTGTTGAGTGAACTTTAGGTCACATTGGACAGCTTTGCTTGCCCCCAAGATATAAGTGCTACTAATTGCACCACTGGGAATGTCCTTCTGGGCCTATCATTGTGGTCCAGGGGATTTACAGTTGAGTAGAACTACTGATTCCTTTTCTCCTTTGGCAGCTTGTACATTCTCATTCTATGAGAGCTACCCTCGGGGACAATTCTTCCATGTCAGTTCAGTTCAGTTCCTCCAAATCCCGAGTCTGAAGTGTGTGGTGATTTCAGCAACCTTCAATTTGTGGGAATCAACCGAGGGCAATCCCAACAGCCTACATAGTTTTGAAAGTCTCTTGGGCACCTGGCCAACAACTCAAAGAGAGGTTTCCCTTGTCTGTTACTATTACTGGGGTTTTGATAAGCTGTAACTTTCAGGGGTGGGAGGAAACTTCTGTAGAGCAAAGCAAGCCCACAGAGTTGGAAAGAATATATATACATATACATCCAAAAGATAATTAATATACATAATGAATAACTCAAGAAACAACGAGTGAAAAAAGAAAGAAAAAAATAGCTCCCCCTCAAAAAAGACTGTGAGTCTGAACAGAATTCTCAGAAGAAAAAATAAACATGGCTAAAATTGCTCACCATGTTTAGCTATCAGGGAAATGCAAATTAAAGAGCTAAGTGTCTCTCATGTGGAAATGTGCCAGTGTAGAAACCAGGAAACTCTGTGGGCAGGATGTGGTCTGAACCTCTCTCCAAACTTTAAAGTAAGGTGGCCTCTCAATGTGAATGCCTGCATATACAGATCTTGCAAACCAGGGGCCAGATACAACCCACAGAACACTGCTTTTACACTGCCACTGCCAGACGTAATAAGGGACAATAGTGACAAGGGGAGTGGAAGGATCAACCACATTTGCCAAAGCCTTGCTTTGGTCCATGTACTGTATGTTTTACATATATTCACATATTCAAGTCACACCCTATACAAATCATTTCACAGATGAGGAGGCAGAAAGGATACAACTAGAAATGCTGAATTCATCTACATTAAGATGAATTGACTGGTGTCAGTTTGGCTTCTTCCAAAGAGCTCAAAATCTAGAAATAATACGTATAAGTTTATGATATCTGAATTTCACACTGAAGCTTAAATTCATTGATTTGCTTATTGAGCCGGACCTGGGGTGATTGTGCCAGCAGAAGAGCCAGCAGCTGTGGTGAGCCAGCTAGGTCCATGACCACCCACGCCCTAAAGGGCTACCACACCCTGCTGGGGACCAGATGATTTCTGTGGCCCATGTTATCATCAAGGACCATGCAGAAGTCTATGGTCTGTGCTAGAGTCTGAAATCACATTGATATCCTGTCAGGGGCTGTATTGATGTGAATGGCCTGAGGCCATGCTAATGTTATGGTCTGGGCAGCCTATGAGGGCCTTGTCTGGTTCGTGGTACTACTGCCACAGAGGGCTATGTTCGTGGTCTGTGCCGTTGCCAGAAATTGGCTGGAGAACCATGACCCACACTCCGGCTGACTGTGAAGAGCAAGGAGACAACTTTTGCTATGATATTGGTGGTTATCAATGCACAGTTGACAGTCAAGGACATGAAAGGCTTCTGTGACAACCCCTATACCCTATCCCCTAAAATAACAGCCAACACAGGAAGTCACTGAGGAGAACTCTTATAAAAGTGTGGCAGAGATTCTGGAGTATCTCTCCATAATTGGTGGCTTCTGGCAGAAGTATGGGAGAAGAAGGGCTCAATTCTACTTAAGGGGCAAACCACTAAATCATGTTCCAGTGTGTATATAAATAACACTAATGGCTTGCCTTCCTTCCTTCCTTCCTTCCTTCCTTCCTTCCTTCCTTCCTTCCT
>JABTXL010000342.1:4178735-4216560 GCA_025134845.1 Neodon shergylaensis
CCTTCCTTCCTTCCTTCCTTCCTTCCTTCCTTCCTTCCTTCCTTCCTTCCTTCCTTCCTTCCTTCTTTACTTCTTTTTTTGGTGGGGAGGTCACAAGTGGGGGGCAGACAGGGAAGTACTGTGAAGGGATTGTCATATGAAACTACCAGAGAATCAATAAAAATATGTGCGGGGGGAAAAAGTTCCTTATTGTGAACTTTTAGTTGGGTGGCATGGATATCCATCAAGGAATAATCACATTAGCAATATGTTAGCAAAAATGTTCAGGAAGCGTTAGAGTAACGCACAGTTCAGAAGACCGGGGAAGGTGTTGCATCTAATCTAAGAGCTCCTCATTTTCTGATTCACTGGCTAACTCTTGCTTTCGTTTTTCTTGCAGCACATGTTTTGCTCTAGTGTAAAGACTTTCAGTGCCACTTCTGGGGACATCTTAAATCCTCTCATGGATATAACACTATGATTTCATGAGACTGAAAACTAGCAACATGCTGAAAACTAAATTCAATTTTTCTTTCAAATGTCTTGTTTTGTTGACAGATTATCAATATAGGTATAGATGGGTAATGAAGGCAATAGCCATAATGTATACATTCTTATTCCTCTAATACATAGCATATTGTTTAGCAAGTAATTCTTTTGTAGTAGTATTTTTCACTTCATTTATGTTCTGTCATTGGTAGTTATTATAAAAAATGAAGAAACAAGGTACAATTATATGTAATATATACAAATCTTAAGAGGGATTTTTTATTTTCAAAAGGTAAACTAAATACAAAATATATTTTTATGCTTTCAAAGTAGTTCTTTATAAGATATTCATAGAAATAGTTTTAAAAATACAAATTAAAAAATAATGAATATTACACATTTTATTTCATTTTAAAATATTTGCATAAGCCTTATTTGTTAATAAAAGTAGAATCTCTCATAATTATATGTTCAACTTTTAGGCAGTTGGATTGGTATTACTATTCTTGTTATAGCTAAAATAACACAAACTGCTTAATGCAATTAAATGTTCTTCAACCACCATGTTTGACTGTTGTGAATGTTCTCAAGAGTGACAGTTAATACTGTTAATATGAAAAGATATAAGAAGAGGTATGCTTGGGATTGCAGGTCTTATTTGTTTATTTATACTGAGACTATTGCTAATAGCTCATGTTGGCCTCCTTCCTCAGTCTCCCTAGTACTAGGAGATGTATAGTCATGTACCACAAAAACTGACAAAGAACAAAAAAAATCTACTATATTTTCCTATCTGTGAGAAAGACTTTGATCAGTTCATTTGTCTTCTCTCTTTGCTAATTCCTACTATGTAAAAAATCTTCCCTGCCTTCATAATAATGCCTTTTACTTTGTCTTGGAGACTAGACACAGTTACTCATGGAATTTAAACAGCATTGCCTTTGTTTTAAGAAAATACCATATATAGAAAAATAATTTCCTGGTTCCTGTCATGAGAATTGATACTAGAGATTTGTCATTGTATCATCTTACAAACTATCAGACCCTGTCAAACAGAGACATACTTCTTTTCCATCAATAATAAAATGTTTATAAAAATACACATATAAAAAGAGACTATTAACATTACTTCATTTCCATGATTATTGTTATGCTTATGTGTTCTTTAATTACTTTGGGAATCACCATATTTTTAATATTAGAAAACAAAGTGCTTGTCTCTTTTATTGAGTTCTACTTTGATAGAAGTAGTTACAAAATTATACTCCAATTGAACTCTGGTTTCAGATAGGCTCTCTCTGTGTTCCTACAAAAGTGAGGAGAGCAAATCTGGTGATGACCAACCCAAGTGCTTCCACCAGATCCCAGGAAGCTCCATTACAGGAACACATCTCAAGCAAATGGATCAAATCACCCAAGCAATGATGTGCTGAAATTCTTGTGGGTAGGGATGAAATAAACTCTCACGGTATTTAAACAAGGATTTACACGGTCAGATTTGCTGATGGCTATCTCCCTGCCACATGATTTGTCCTAGTATGAAAAGTCAAACTCAAGAGAAACAAGCAAAACCATAGAAAGAGTGTGAATCCTTTCGACAAAGCTGAATTGAACACAGACTTGAATACAGCCAAGCCAGCTAGAGAGACTATGTACATAATGCTTGAAGGCATTATGGCAGCCACTAAAACTCCTCATCAGGCAATGGTTATTTACAGACATATAATCAGATCAACAATTTTCTCTCACCCTTTACTTAAATACAATGTGAGTTGAGTTTGTATTGCAATTAGAAGCACAGGTAAATTCTTTAAGCTTTTAATGTCATTAGGTCACAGAAAAAGGCAGATATATATGACAGATACTACTCAGAAGCTGTAGCTAGAGGTAGAAGATAGTAAATCCTTATATTCTCCATATTGAAAGATAAGTGGCACACATGGACCATGATAAAAACAAAGTGAATGTGGAAGATCCTCAGTCAGGTTGGAAAAGCTAAGAAAACTGGATGTGGTGGATTGAAAAAAATGGCCCCAAAGGGAGTGGCACTATTAGGAGGTGTGGCTTTGTTGGAGTAGAGATGGGTTTGTTGGAGGAATTGTGTCACTATGAGGACAGGCAGGATTGAAGGTCTCATATGCTCGTTACTCCTAGTGTGACAGTCCACTTCCTGTTGCCTGCATTTCGACATGTAACAGCTACCTCTTCAGCATCATGTCTACCTGTGACCTGCCATGTCCAGCCACGACGATAATGGACTGAACCTCTGAACTATAAGCAAGCCACCAGGATTAACTGCTTTCTTTGTAAGAGTTGCATGCATGGTTATGGTTTCTCTTCACAGCAGAAGAAATCCTAAGACACTGTGCTATTGTCCACAAACACAAGAAACTTGCAGTATAAGGTTAAAATAGTGGTAGGATACATAATGTGATGATTATGGGCTCAGAACAGAAGAAAGTCACCATTGGTCCTTCCATCCGTTCTATCTGCCCTTTCTAAATGGTGAACCCTTTATCATGAAGTCAAGATCAAGAAAGGGGAGGGCAAATTTCATCATCAGAATTGCTTTATATTGGAAAATAGCTGCTTCTTTTAAATGACAAAAAAAGTGAAGAAGAAACCAATCTTCATAAAAAAGTAATAGAGAAGGGGCACTTAAGAAACTCATTTATTTTTTACCTCCACTTTATTGAAGCATGATTGGTATAGAGAAATTCACACACATTTAATATAAATCACCAAATGTGTTAGGGGATAAAGATATAGAATGATACCATTATCACAATCTATTTTATAAATATATCTGCTACCAGATTTTAATAGAAAAACCTCAGGACAGGAAAGCTGTCCTGCTAACTAACATCTGCTTCAAGGAGAAAAATGGGGGAGAGAAGAAAAAAGTATTCCATGTGAGCTGGCATCAAGTTCAGACGCATGACAGAGAGCAGCTACACATACAACAGATCAAACAGTAGATTTCACCTCCTAATTTTATTAGAATTTCTAAAATTATTTTCAGTATTATGTTTATTATTGTTCAATTCAGTATGTTTTATTGAAAATAGAATTTCTTTTATATGGTATAATGTGATTACAATTTCCTCTTCCCCAACTCCTCCCAGATCCCCCCAATACCCCGAAATCCACACCCTTTCTCTCTTTCTCATTTAGAATACATGCATCTAAATAATAATGACAATAAAATGAAATAAGACAAAGTAAAAGCAAACAAGTTAGAGCAGGATAATACAAATAAACAGAAAAAAGTAGCTAATGAAAAAGCACAAGAAAAACACATGGCTACAGATATACACACATCACACACACAGAAAAGCCATAAAACAAAATTGAAAACCAGAATATATAAGTAAAAGATATGTAAGTTTAAAAAAATGCTCAAGCAAAGCCCTATGAGTTGAAAAACATCCAAAATGCCATTGACATTGAGTTCATGCTGCATTAGCCTTCTACTGCTGAGCATAGAACGTACCCTTCACTGTAGTTTGATTATCCCTTGAGATTCCATTGGGGAAAACTAATTTTTCCTTTGTCAATGGTTATCAACTGGACATAATTTCTGGTATAAGGATGGTATCTTGTGTCTACTTCCCCTCTCAGCACTGGGGACCCATCTGACTTGTTCCTGTGTAGGCCCTACACATGCTGCCACAGTCTTTGTGTCTGCACAGTATCTTGAAGGTCTTCTTTCTTTGGTGTCTTATATCTCCTCTTGCTCTTCCAATCTTTCTGCCTCATCTTTGGCAAAGTTCCCTGTGTCCTGAGGGAAGAATCTGATGGAGACATCATATTTTGACCGTTTCAAGGTCTCCCACTCTCTGCATACCATCCAGAAATGGTTCTCTGTATTAGTTCTCATTTATTATAGGAGGAAAGTTCTGTAATAATGATTGACCAAGGCACTGATCTGTGAGTATAACAGAATGTATTAGGGATTGTTTTATTGCTATGTTTCTTTACCAGAACAGTAGTATTTGGTTTTCCCCTAAGTTCATGGTGGTGTATCTAGTCTCAAGTTCTTGGCAACTTGGGCCGGGTCGGACATGGGTTTAAACTCGTAGAGTGGAGTTTAAATCTAATCAGACAGTGGTGAGTTACTCCGTCAACTTTTGTTCCTCTATTACACCAGCATATCTTGCAGTTAAGTCACCAGTATAGATAGCAGAGTTCGTATCTGGGTTGGTGTTTACCTTTCTCCTCTGGCAGTGTGCACAGTACCTTTCTGTACCATGAACACTAGGCACCAGCAGTGTTAATTAGATGCTGTTTGTAGCAATAAGACCTTATCATCAGTTTGTGGAGATATTATTGGAACATGTAACATGAGGGCCGGCTTTGTTGGGGTTTCTGTCCTGCCCAGTTTCCACAGTCATTTAGCCCCAAAGAAAATCACAAAGAGAGTCTACATTATTTATAAAATGGCCCATTAGCTCAGGCTTTGGATTAGCTCTTATAATTTATATTAACCCATTATTCTTATCTATGTTAGCCACATTGCTCGGTACCTTTTTCGGTGGGGCAGGTCACATCTTCCTTCTTCAGCATCTGGGTGGGACTGGGGAGGAATGGGCTTCCTTCCCAGAATATTCCTGTTTCCATTGCCCTGCCTCTACTTTCTGTCTGGTTGTCCCACCTATACTTTGTGCCTAGCTACTGGCCAATCAGTATTTATTTAAAACATAATTGACAGAATACAGAATTGTACCACACCAGGAATAGACAGGGTTGTTTGGGGTTTAAATAGGGCTCCTCTGATCAACTACTTTATGATGTTATTTAGCATCAGTATATCTCTGTTTAGTTTTTGTCTGGATGACTTGTCTAGTGGTGAAAATGGAGTATTGAAGTGAACTTCTCTCACTGTTTGAGCATCAATATGTGATTTTAGCTGTAGCAGTGTTCCTTTTAGGTACTTGGATGTCCTTCTGTTTGATGCATAAATGTTTAGAATTGCAAAATCCTCTTGGTGAATTTTTTTCTTTGATGAGAATACGGTGTTCTTCCTTACCTCTTCTTATTAGTTTTGGTTTGAAGTCTGTTGTCAAATATTAAAATTGGTTATACCAGCTTTCTTCTTTTGTTCATTTGCTTTGAATATTTTTTCTTTGACCCTGAGGTGATATCTATCATTGATGTTGAGATGTGTTTCTTGGATGCAGCTGAAGAATAGATTCTGTCTTCCCACCCATTCTGTCAGTGTCTCTTCTTATTGAGGAATTGAGTCTTTGAGGTTGAGAGTTATCAGTGAGCAGTATTTGTTGATTCCTGTTATTTTGTTGCTCTTGTTGTGGGAGTGGTGGTGGTGGTGGTGATGGTGGTGATGGTGGTGGTGGTGATGGTGGAGGTAGTGGTGGTGGTGGTCATAGTGGTAGAGGTGGTGGAGGTGGTAGTGGTGGTGGTGGTAGAGATGGTGGTGGAGGTGGTGGTAGAGGTAGAGGTGGAGGAGGTGGAGGTGGTAGAGGTGGTGGAGGTGTTGGTAGAAGCAGTGGCAGTGGTGGTGGTGGAGGTATTGGACATGGTGGAGGTGGTGGTGGTGGAGGTGAAGGTGGTGGTGGTAGTGGTAGAGGTGGTGGGGGGTGGTGATGGTGGTGGTGGTGTGTTTCCCACTCTTTTGATTTTCTGATATGGGATTATATATTCCTTATGTTTTCTTGGGTGTGGTCAATCTCTTCATGTTGAAGTTTTCCTTCTATCACATTCTGTAAAGCTGAATTTGTAGACAGGTATGCTTAAACTTGGTTTTATCATGGAATGTCTTTCTGTTTATTGCGGTTAAAAGTTGTACTGGGTATAGTATTATGGGCTGACACCTGTGGTCTCAGATTTTGTAGCCCTTCTGGCTTTTAGAGACTCCATTAAGAAGTTCAGTGTTATTCTATTAGGTCTGACTTTATAAGTTACTTGGTCTTTTCCCTTTTCAACTTTTAACATTATTTCTTTGTTCTATACATTTAGTGTTTTGATTAGTATGTTTCTGGTACAATTTTAAATGGTGCTCTGTATGCTTCTTATACCTTGATAGGCATCTCCTTTATTAGGTTAGGAGATTTTTCTTCGATTTTGTGGAAAGTATTTTCTGTGCTTTTAACCTTTGTTTCTTTTTATCTTACTATTATTTGTATATTTGGCCTATTCAGTGTTGTAAGAGCTGCAGGCCTCTTCCCACAGCCTGGCTCCTGGCCGCCTGGCTAGCTTATACCCTGAAATAACAACACACAAACTGTATTCATTTAAACACTGTTTGGCCCATTTCTATTAATGTGTGTAGCACCCCAAGGTGCGCTTACCTGGAAGATTCTAGCCTACATCCATCCTGGGTCAGAGCTTCATCGCATCTGCCCAGGAGAGGGGAACATGGCGTCTGAGCTCACTTCTTCTTCCTCCCAGAATTCTGTTCTGTTTACTCCACCCACCTATGTTCTAATCTATCAGGGCCAAGCAGTTTCTTTATTAATTAACCAATTACCTTCCTCCATCAATTCAGGGTGTCTCATATTTCCTGATTACTTTGTGTCTGCCTGGATTTTTTAAGATTTAGTATTCTTTTTGAACGATGCATCATTTTTTCCTATTTTATCTTCAGTATCTGAGCTCCTCTCTCCTATCTTTTGTATTATGTTGAAGTTTACTTCTGAAGTTTTTATAGTTCCTAAAATTTTCATTTCCAGAGTTCCCTCAGTTTGGGTTTTCATTAGTGATTCTATTTCTACTTTAAGATCTTTAACTATTTTCTTCATTTTCTTTCACTTTTTGTTGGTGCATTAAGAATTTATTAATGGATTTGCTCCTATCACCAACACCTTGGAACATGTTTAAAATAACTATTTTGCAATCCTTGTCTTATGCTTCAGGTATGCTGTGTTTCTCATGTCTACTATGATAGGATTGCTGAGTTCTGGGGAATATATATTTTCCTAGCTCTTTTGAATTGTACTTTTGTGGTGGTTAGACATCTGAGTTGGGATAATTGTAATTCCAGGGGTCGATATATGGTCTTGTCCTTTTTAGATTGGTGTTTCATTTCTTGGTTTTTGTTGTCTTCTCCTGATTTTAAGAGAATGTGGTGGGTGAAGGATCCCTGATAGGGAGAAATCCTGAGTTCCTGCCAGCAGTGGCCTCTGGGGGTAGAATGTATTTCTAGGCACTAGGGGCTATTTTGAATGAATAGGAATGGGATGAGGGTACCGCTGAGAATGTCCACAGGAAGAGGAAAGGGAGTTTTACCATGAAGATATGAGGATTCCCCTGGAAGTGGAGTCAGAGAGGGGAGGCGGGCTCCTGCAGGTGATCTGTGGCCCCAGGGGCTGGGGATAAACTTAGGGAATTTGCAATGTTGAAAAGGAAAGAGAGTGAAGATCATCATCTACTTGCTTGATTCCAGGCCAGTTTGGCCAGTGGGGTCTCAGGGAAAGTTCTCTGGGCTTTGAGAAGAGAAGGGATGAAGAAGTAAGGGTTGTTCCTGTCACTGCTGCAGAGTCCTCAGGGAACTGAGGAAGAGGATAAGTCAGGCCCCTGAAGGTCTCAAGTAAGTATTCTGGTCATTTGTCAGAATACTTCTCAATTTTCTTAATGCTGGGACTCTTTAATTCCTCATGCTCTGGTGACCATAACCATAAAATGTTGCCAGTTCATAATCTAATTTTGCTACTGTGATGAATTATAATGTAAATATGTGATATACAGGATATCTCACATGTGACCCCTGTGAAATGATTTGTTCTATCCCCAAAGAATCATGACCCACAGGGTGAGAACCACTGATTTATGAAATGCTCTTTATTTTAAAAATATATAGCTTTCTTGACCACTGAAGCATGAGATCTAGATAAGTATATACATATAAATATGAATTTATAAATCTATAATTATGCACATGAGCTATGTATTGGTGATAAAAAAATAAATGGAGCCATGGTATGGATACTTATTTTTCTGAGCTTTACTTGGATCTAGGAAAGTGCATAAAAATTTATCATGATAATTAATGCTCAAACTATTTTGTAATCAATTTTTACTTTAATCCAGATAGATTGCTGAGGGTTGAGTATAACATTTCTTTTGCAACCAGTATGAATTTCCTAGGTTCTACTTGCTCCCTGTGATAAATGAAAGCCAAAGGCGATGTTTTAAGGATAAACAAATGCTTAACAGTGCAAATTCCAAGAGGAAAGTCAGATCTTAGCCGAAAATCAATCTTTCAAATCTTTCTATAGCTATAAATATTTACAGTGCAAGATTAACTCCATCCCAGAGATTAGAGTAAGTAGGACTCTGAAAGTTTCCTTCACAGAAAATCTAGGCTGATGCAAAGAAAAAGACAGTTTAACCAAAGAGTGAATCTAAGCAACAGAAAAATACAGATACTCTTCCTTCTCATTTTAGTTTTGGAAAATAAGATGGTTTGAGTCACTAAGTGTGGTGGTTTGAATAGGTATGGCCCCCATAGATTCATATGGTTGAATGTTTGGCCCAGAGGGAGTGGTGTTATTAGGTGTGGCCTTGTAGGAAGAAGTGCACTGTGGGGGCCAGCTTGGAGGTCTCATATGCTCAAACTATGCCCAGTGTGCTGGACAGTTACCTGCAGTTTGATACGTAGATCTCTCAGTTACCTCTCTAGTATCATATCTGCATGCTGTCATGATACTGAACTAAACCTCTAACCTGTAAGCCAGCTGCAATGAAATGTTTCATTTCTAAGAGTTGCAGTGGTCATGGTGTTTCTTCACAGCAATTGAAACCCTCATTAAGACACTAAGGAAAGCAAGTGGTCTACTTTTCTTATGGCTCATCCTCCACCTCTCACCATGTGCATCTAGAGAATTCTAGAAATACTAGACTGATAATTTTGCCAAGATAAGTTTATCTGGAGGAGTATAAAGAATACAATTTTTTAGCCAGGAGATGGTGACACATACCTTTAATTCCAGCACTCAGGGAGGCAGAGCCAGGCAAATCTATGTGAGCTCGAGGCCAGCCTGATCTTCAGAGTGAGTTCCAGGACAACCAAAGATATACAGAGAAACTGTCTCAAAAAACAAAAAACAAAACCAATTTTTGCAAAATAGAATTAACTGTGGAAAACTGAATTTCGAAGTGAGAGTAGATGTAAACTTAATGTATGCTTGCCCTCTGTGATCTTCAACTGTATGAAGAGCCTTGATAGTAGTCTCCACAGGGTCACAAGCTCAGGGAAGACTAAGAGCTGCATTACAATGTGAAACTCGTTTGCATGCTGCATGAAAATATACAAAGAAAGTTCTTCACACGAAAAGCTAATAATCATTTCATCACATTCTTCTTGGTCACGTGGGCTTGGAGTTGCTTTCTTGATTTCCTTTTTCAAGTTTTGTTGGCCTCTCCAAATGCAATTGTGGCTTCTTGGATGGAATGTTCAAAGTCACACCTTTCCTATGTTTCAAGGTTTCCACCTTACAGTTCCTTTTTCTATTACATTGAAAGAAAAGTACTTCTGCTTAGAGGTATGCCATAGGAAATTCAGTGTTCATAATGCCAAGGCCTGAAATGAGCTTGTTTTCCAAATGATACTAGTAGACACAAAAGACTGAATCAATGTGTCCCTCAACAATTATTAATGAGGGAGAGAACCTCTCCCAGTTGAGTTCCCTGGGCAACCACTTTTGGAAATTCATTTAGCTTTATTTCCTCCTGTTTTCTATGTTTCTAGAACTGCTTAATTTTCTTCTTTGCTTCCAATATTCATATATATTTACATTTCTCTTTGCATGTTCTCTTAGCATTTAGTATTTTTTGTTGGTTATTTTTATTCTTTACTCTTTTGATGGGCCTGCCACCCAGCTCCCAAATAAATCATACAGAGTCTTATTATAACTTATAAATGCCCAGCCTTAGTTTGTCTTGATTCTAGACATCTTTGTTTAACTTGAACTATCATGTCTACCTTTGGCATCTGGGCTTTTAGCCTCTCTTACTTATGTTTATCTTACTCACTTACTCCCTGGATGGCTGTGTATCTGAGTTACTAGCCCCTAGGGTCCTCCTCTCCTTTTACTTGCTCCTCCTCCTCTCTTGTTTCCAAATCTTTCTTTTACTTCTATTTTTTCTCTCTGTCTGCCATTCCCTCCTAATCTTTCTCTTGACTTGCTATGGGCTGTTCAGCTCTTTCTTAGACCAATCAGATGTTTTAGACAGACAAAGTAATATAACTTCACAGAGTTAAACAAATGCAACATAAAAGATTGCAACATGTCTTTGCATCATTAAAACAAATGTTCTACAGCATAGACAAATGTAACACATCTTAAAGTTATATTCTACAAGTATTTCTCCAATTGCTTTCCTCTCTATCCTTTTTTTCTGTCACTAATGATCCAATGATTTTCCCATAGAAAAGCAACTGAAACAAGTACTTGCCTTTAAAGTTGGCTTGTCAACTACCACCTGGTTATAATAAACCACCTACCCCTATCTTGGGCTTCAAACCCATGTTATAGAAAAACCAAAATAGGTTTATTCCTGTTTATAATTTAAACCCTGTTTCTCAAGTTTGCCACTATGACCCACCTGTAACATAACTACAAATGGCGCTACATTGCCATTGCAGGAAGCAGCAACCATATCTTTGTTTCAGGAGGTTATTAAAGCCACCTTGTTTTGCGTACATTCCACTTCTATAGCCACGCTTTTATACAAAATCGCCCACCCTATGGGTTTTGCCCCTATAAAAAGGAGTTGAAAAATTCACTCAGGCTGTTCTCGTGAATCCTGCCTTAGTAGGAGACACACATGGATTCAACTCTGATGTTCACACAAATAAAGCTTATTTCAGTTGGTGGTTTTTCTTCTCACAACTGTGGGGTTGACAGTTATTGCTTTGCTCCTATCTAGATAATCCACAGAAGACCATCCTTGAGCATTGAAATCTACTCACTTATGCTACCAAAGCCTGGTTGGGTTCCAGCTTATTAAAATGCAGAAGTGTTAGTGATGGAACTAACAGTAGCTCAGAATCCAGTTTGTTCATCTACTTGCATCTCTGATGGCTGAGGCAATTTCGAGTGTTATTTTTTCAAACAATTTCAAAAACAAACTGAGAAGGAAATTTTGATCTGGGGAGAGCCTGCCTTTGTTAACAGCTCATCAGCTATGGGGAGGAAGATGGATATGCAATAAGTACATGCAGTGTCCTGGAAGAGATGCATTTGAAGATTGAGCAGAGATATCTGTGGGTTTGTATTTTGCTGTTTGGGCATGTTTACTAACACCTTCCAGATCTTCATTTTCTGGTGTGAATATCCCTTTTATAGTTAGTATCCTGCTAGTTAGCTTTGTCGACTTGACATAGCCTACAGTTATCTGACAGGAGAGCCTCAACTGAGAAATTTTATAAATCAGATTGGCCCATAGCTATGCCTGTGGGTGGAACTGTCTTTTGATACTTGATTAAAGAGGAAACAGCCCACTGTGCGGTGCCCCATCCCTAGGCAAGTGATCATGAGCTATTAAGAAAGCTAGCACAGCTCGAGCCTGTGAATGAGCCTCGGAATAGAAGGAGATTTATTCTGCTTCCCCCAATGATGGACTGTGACCTAGAAGTTTAAGCCAATTCAATTGTTTCCTCGCCTAAATCACCTTTGGTAGGAGTATTGTCATATTAACAAGAAGGAAACTAGAACAGTTAGTGTTTACTAATTGTCAAATAAATTCTCATTTGTTGACTAAGAGTAAGGCAGAAATTACTTTTGTTTACATTTGCTTACAAGGTTAAAACAAAACCAAACAGATGTCTCAGCCTGCACTTCCTGGGCCTTTGGAATCTTTTCTGAACTCCATTTCCAACTTTGAAGCCCGTTTTTCACCGCTTTTCTTTTGTGCATACCACAGTGTGAACCACAAGAGCCCCCTCTCTCCAGACAGGCCTGTGTGTTTCTGCCTTTGCTCAGCGTCACTCCTGACCTATATCTGCCATTCTTGCTGAATTTATCCCTCCTCTGTGATGCCACTTGATTGTCTGATCTGGAAGTGCCCTCCACTTATCACTGTGTACTTTCTGTCATGGGACCCATGTTGGCATTGCTGCCCATCATCTGCCTGAAGCTAGAATAAAGAAACAGCAACAGCTCTGAAATAGTACCCAGAAAAGCAGCCACTGGTGTGGGCTCTCTTCACTCTTTGACCACGGTAGACATGAGCTCTATGAGAACTCCAGAGACATCTAGAATAGCCATGGGATTGAGTGACGGGGGGCAGGAAGCTGTTTCCACTATCCACTAAAATAGGATGGTTCATCACCAAGGCAACATAGTGCAATATGTTTGCAACCTGGGCAAGTTAGACAGGTTAGAACTGGCTGCTTCCGTACCTTGGAGAAACAGTGAGGCGTGAGGAGGGCTCAACAAAGACAAGTAGAATTAAACTGTCACATCGCATTGAAATACTTGCTGATAACACCTTCTGATAACAACACCTTCAGTTAATGCTGAGAAGCAAGGCCACTCAGTTTGTGTGTGTGTTTGTGGAGATTGCATACAACAAGCCCCATCTGTCTCCTCTCAAACTAGAAAAACTGAAATAGGTAATTCAGGAAAAAATTAAATTATCAATGTTTGAAAGAGTACACTTACCACTATTGTCAATAACCTTTTTTCTTTCAAAATTATCTTTCAAAATAAAAAAAACTCAAAGAATACAAAGCTAGGTTGTTTAATGATTTCCCAATCACTCCAGTCTGTGTACAAGAATACAGAAACTCTAAGAATGTGTAATAGAATGTGTGCATAGAAGAGAACTACTCCTTCCTCTTTTGGATTTTGTCACGCTTGGTGACAGAACCACCCATCCTCTGTGCCCCATTTTCTTCTAGGAAGGAAGGTGACTGATCAGTTTGTCCCCTAATCTCTGTTCACCATGGAGATGGTCCCATCACCACCTCCTGTCCATCTCCTAAACTTCCACATTCTTAGGACACAGATGATCTGGTCTGAGGAGTGAGACTGTTCACTTGTTAATTACCACTGGGAGACAAACGCCTGAGCAGAGACCTACAACCAGTATGTCTATGTTAGCTAACAGGGAATACTGGGCAGGTGGCACCAAGACAAGCTGATGGCAGAAAGCAAGTAAACCTTTGTAACCTTGTGTAAAAGGAGTAAAAGCAGAATTGTCACAGGGTGTGACCCTCAGGACAGAGGAAGTGAAGCAAGCCACAGCTTGTTTGCCCTGCCTGTTTAGTGTCAGTGTTTCTGTGCGTGCGTGTGTGCATGCGTGTGTGTGTGCATGTGTGTGTGCGTGTGCATGTGTGTGTGTAAATTCCAGCTTACAGGCACAAAGAACAAAGATTACATTAGTACCTTAGAAGAGGAACAGCACAGCTCATAGGAAGCTGGAGAGGGAGGCATCAGTGGAAGAAATGTAAACCCAAGAAGGAGGGATGCAAGCTGAATTCTGCATCTACTCAATATCTTCCAAAGGACTTTGTTCTATTAAAAATCATTGTCTTTAAACATGACCTCGACTTCAGTAATCACCTTAACCTTTTAACTCATTTGTGCCTTGGCTTCTCCTGGTGCAAAACACGGTCATTAGTAGCACGTACCATAGGATTCTTTCAAGAATTAAAAGGACCCATGTAGACGAAACTCTCAGGACAGGATTTGTACACAGGAGAACTATTATGGAAGCATTTGTTACTATTTGGAGAGACGATAGAAGTTCACAGTTTGAATCACACCTTCTGAGGCCAGCCTGCCTTGCTTCAAACCTTGGCTTTGCCCCTTACTAGGGTCATCACACACAGGGCTATTGTCAGAATTTAATTACTGTGCACAAAGCACTCAGGATAATAGCTAACGTTCAGTGTTAGATATTACTCTCCACCTCTTCCCATGCTACCCACTTGCATGTGTCCTGTCCAGGGAAAGAACTCCAGGAGAACCAGCTGCCTTGCACGGGGCCTCTAAACCCCAACAGTTCCTTGCCAAGGCTTCTTGGCCAGCATCTCCTTTGTGCACTCAAGTTTCCCACACAGAACACACAGTGAGGAAAGTTATCTCCCCCACTTCCCCACCCTGGGAAGACGAGGCAGAACACTTCGTTAACCCCCTGCTCTTTCTTTGGGAGACCCATCTCCTCAGTGGAGGGCTACATGGTGACAGAAGATATTCTGAACTAAGAACAAAGCAACCCTTCTTCATCCATCATTCAATTGATCTCAAACTGCATTAGGAACTCCAAAGAAGTCTCAGTTAGAAATAGTGCCTCTAACTTGAAAGGCATCAAAGGCCCATTTGAATGTTAAAGCGTTAGACAATTTAGAATTGTTTGTAATTTGGCTTTAATGAAAAAGGCATTTGTGCGGAACCATATTAAATTAATAAAAAAAATCAGCTAACTTTGTTGTATATAAAAAGGAAACTGTTGCATAATAGAAAAAGCTGTAACCTTTATACATGCCTGAGTATATTTAAAAGATGCATTATAGCCCCCTCTTCTGGCACCTCAAGGCATAGTGTTTCCTAAAATTAAAAAGTCATAGTAGCCAGGTTAGAGTATTTTATTATAGTTTCATAAATATATTTGGGGGAAAATGTGTTTGAAATAATGCCGTTGGGTGATTTCTGCCCAAGAGAATCCTAATCAGCACACAGAGCAGAATTAGTAAAAACTGGAAACCTATGGCAACCTGGGTTAAAAATTTGGCTTTGTTGGGTAAACAGTGGAGTGAGATCGCCACCTCGTGGCAGTTTTAGGAACTCTCACAAGTGTTTGATTTGGGGATCACACCATAAGCTATATAAACTGATTTCTATAAGTAGAAGGCAGTCCAAATCCATATTTACTGAGTGCCATGCTCTGTCCATCTTAGCAGCCATAACTTTAGGGGATTGATAAAAGGTGGGGACAGGGAGAGTACATCCCTAACAATATTGCGAATCCAGTTCAGGTAATTTCTTTAAAAAAAAAAAAAAAGAAACAAGAATAGCTGAACATCTGTTTAATGCTATGCGAGTTCTCACAGAACTGCCGACGTGAAGTCCATGGAATCTAAGGTGAAGCAAGTGCTTTGTTAATTTCTTACTCTCTGGAGAACGGCTCCTGGAGGCCGCAACAGCTCACTGATACAAAGACGTGCATCTTCAAGGCACACTGTCCCAGGGCAGATGGCAATAGCACACGCACTCAAGATGCTCTACTTTTAAGACATTCATCATCAGTGGTTGCCAGATTGCGGCAGTTTGCGCCTTTGAATGTCCCCTGAAGGGCTCATTCGATGTGTCCTTGGTACTACACACAGAGGTAGGAGATGGGACCTGTGATGGAAATTTAGACCTTTGACCTTTAGGTTTGTGACCCTGGCCAAGAGATGAACATGCCAGCTGACTCCATGCTCCCACCAAGACCTTGCAGTTAAACCTCTGAAACTACGAGCCCAAAAAAAATCTTATCACATTTTCGGTTATCCCTGGTGTTTTGACGCAGTGCTCCAAAGGTACCTAACACACTTTTGGAAAGTTCTGTGCTATTCTGTGTTCTATTTACCATCGCGGGAGGCCCCCAGACACACAAAGAGGGGTGAGCCTAGCTGTGACACTCCTCTTCCTTCACAGCTAGATGCTCTCACCTTCCCTCTTGCAAGTCCTATCATCGGGACCCCAAGAATCATGGGTTTTCCAGAGATTTTCCACTTTGTTCACATCCTGAAAATTAACCATCAGTGAGATGATTATTATGTTTGTCATATAAAGTCTTCTCTGGAAGGAAAGGAAGAAAAAAGAAAGGGAAGGAGAAAAGAAGGGAGGAAGAGAGGGGGGAGAGAAGGAGGGAGGGAGGGAGGGAGGGAGGGAGGGAGGGAGGGAGGGAGGGAGGGAGGGAGGGAGGGAGGAGGGAGGGAGGGAGGGAGGGAGGGAGGGAGGGAGGGGGGAGGGAGGGAGGGAGGGAGGAAGGGAGGAAGGGAGGGAGGAAGGAAAGAAACGAAAGGCAAACAAACAAGTCCTGTGTGATTTTCCAGTATAAACTTTTCAGTTTTCCTAGGATTCAGGCAAATTTAATAAGACTCTTGACTGGACCCATGCGGGCAAGTGACTTTTTGGTTTAAGGGAGGCAGCACTCACTCAGGCTCTAAGAGTTCTGCCCTGGCTCACAGTTGCAGCCGTGAGAGTTCTCAGGGATACCCTCCAAACTCATTTTATTCACTTTAAGTGAGAATCAGGAGCGATTATTTTGTAGGATGATTTTCTTGAAACTTCAAAAGGCTCTAATATGTTTTAGCAGTTCCCAGTTCCCCAGGAGCATGGCCTTTCTAACTGTTCCTGCTGCTTGGTGCTCAATGAGAAGTTGGCTCCAGGATTCAATCGGGTGAGAAGAACTCCTGATTCAACTTCTCCTTTTTGTTTGAGTCAGCGTTCCTATCTTTGAATGGTAGCAGGTGTTTGATGATCTGAGAACTATCATCAATAACTGGGCAGGGAGAAGAAATTCACCAATGAAGCAAGCACAGCTGTAGATAAGAAAATGTCCTGCAAGAGGAGAAAAGACTAAGGAGAAAGAGGGAAATTTTGACCAATGACATGGAAACAAATCGACAGACCAGGGCCCTCAAGCCATGGCAAGCCTCTATGCTTCAGCAACTAGCCGTGATTTTTGCTGTGTGCCTGGCACCATGCTCAGAATCTTGCCAATATTTTGTCCTTACACTTCTATAATAATTCAATGGTTTACGCATTGAAGAAATGGAAGGAAACAGCATAAAATAACTAATCAGAGTCATGAGAGCAAATAGCAGAGCTGTGCTTGGAAGATGCCAGGTGCACAGAGGAGACAGGCTTATGAGTAGCAGTTAGATCTCCACCCCTCCTTTGCCTGGGCCCTACCCCTTTCCACCTCCTTACTCTTCTTATCTGCTCTCTACCGCCCTCTACTCTCTCCTCTCTTCCTTCTTTCTCTCAGGCTCTTGTCATTTTCCTTTTTTCTTTCTCCTCGTGTATTCTCTATTCTCTTTATCATTTCCCCTCCCTACCTGTCTCTTTTCCCCTTTCCTTCCCCCATCTCACTCTTTCCATCTCCACTTTTCCTCCCTCTTCTTCCCTTTCCTCCTTTCCCTCTTCCTCTCCCGTTTGATCCTCCATTCTCTCCTCCTCTTCTTTCCTCCCCATCATCCTCTCCTCTCACCCTTTCTTATTCTCTCCTTTCTTCTCCCCTCTCCCATCATCCACCCAGCATGCCCAGACCACTTTGAAGATTCTGCATAATTTCCTTTTTCAGTAGGATACTCACCTTTAGTTACATTCTGAGAAGATGCAAAGATCACAGAAAACTCTCTGGGCACAGGACACAGGGTGGATCACGTTTGTTATTTTTTTCTTCCTTTACAGAGAGTTAAGTTTCTAGACAGCAGCTTGATAGCTTTATTGTTCCATTTTAGCCTGGTTATTTGACAGTGATAACTAAGATTTTCTAATAAATGACTCAAGCAGACAGCGTACACAACAACAATGTAAATATGGGCTAGAGACTTTAATACACTACAATTACATAGTCAAGTGATTCCTTTTGAAAATGTCTACTTCCTAAAAACATAATATTCTTTACATTTATTAAAAAACCTGGTGAGAAAATTCAATTTTGTCTTTAAACAACTTCTGACCTCGTTTTTTTTGGTCTTGGTTCCTCAGCAAAAGAATAAACACATTCTCTTTCTCTAAACATTCTTTGACAGCAAATGTGGCACCTTGTGTAAGACAAAATACATTGTGTGTGTGTGTGTGTGTGCAAGCTATGACAAATTGTGCCCTAGAAGATATACAATCCAGAATGTTTGTCACTACTAGAAATAATGAGGAAAGATAGTTTAGGTGTAAGTAAAAGAAAATGTCATTACCCAAGAGCTATGTTACTTATTTTCCTTCTATATTTTTGTAGAAAAAAAATGACTTGGTTAAATACTGACTCACAATTATTTTGTTGGACAACTGTCATAAAACCCTAGTGATGAAGACTCATCTTCAAATAGCAATGTGTTGTAAGGAGGCCTCTAGTAAGTTCCCCAATGCTTAGTCCTGAAATAATCACACAGAAACTGTATTAATTAAAACACTGCTTGGCCCAGTTGCTCTAGCTTCTCATTGGCTAACTCTTACACATTAATTTAACCCATTTCTATTAATCTGTGTATCACCACGAGGTCATAGCCTACAGCATCTGTCTCTGGCAGCAACTCCATGGCTT
Source organism: Neodon shergylaensis (assembly GCA_025134845.1). Taxonomy (NCBI): domain Eukaryota; kingdom Metazoa; phylum Chordata; class Mammalia; order Rodentia; family Cricetidae; genus Neodon; species Neodon shergylaensis. The sequence continues at coordinate 4,197,426 of JABTXL010000342.1, forward strand.
CTCTTTGATTCTGCCTCCATTCTCCCAGTCTTCAGTTTAGGTTTTCCCCCGCCACACCTATCTAAGTTCTGCCCTATCAACAGGCCAAGGCAGTTTCTTTATTCACCAATGGTATTCACAGCATACAGAGGAGAATCCCACATCACCAATACTCCACCTGCCAATCACTCATTAACATGACGGTATTTATAATAATGTGCTAATTATTTCTAACTGTTCATTTCCAGTATAATCAATTTTTTCAACACCATGAATTCGGGACATTTGTGAAATCAGAGTCAACTGACCAGTTTGGCTATCCATCTATCAAAAGAATAAGACCAAAAGCAAAAGAGATGACAATGACTAATATTTATCAAAACATTTCTCCCAGGCGTTACTCAAGTGCTTTACACATACCGTCTCACCACTCCTTTCACCCACTGCCTTCGTTTATTCCTATCGCTGTGGTGAAAGCAATTTAGGAGAGAAAGGGTTTATTTTAGCTAACAATTCCAGGTGACAGATCATCGCTGAAAGGAAGGCACAGCACCACAGTCTCGAGACGGCCTGTCACATCACATCCGCAGTCCAGAGCAGAGAAGTAAAGAAGGCACTACAGCCACTCGGCTCATTTTTTTCCATTCATATACAGTCTAGGACCCCAAACCAGAGAAGAGTACCACTCACAGCAGGCTGGCCTTCCCATATCAATTAATGTAATCAAGACAATCCCAACGGCATCCCCATAGGCTAAACTAACCTAAGAATTTCTTCATAGAGACTCCTTCCCCTGGTGGTGGTCATGGGTGTGTTGAGCTGAGATTGAAACTCACCCTCATAACACTCACTCTATAAGATGTGGACTATTATTGATGTCATTCCATAGAGAATGTGGTGGAAACTTACAGACATGATCTTCATTGGTCGAGATCGTATAGCTAGTACGTAGAGTTAAAATTCAAACCCAGGGAGTTTGTTGTCCAGGCTCACAACTTCAGTAATGTTGACAGCTAAGGCTGGGCAGCTCTGCTGTGGAGGACTTTATGGGGATGAAGCGTGTTCACCTGCTGCTGGCAGCATCCCAGCTCCGCTCACTCCTTCCAGCAGCAGTCTCTGGGCTCACCTCTTTTGTCCCCAGTCCTCCTGGAAGCTGAATTGTAACCTCAATTAATTTGGAATCAACTATTTTCCCTGCTTATCCTGCCAACCACTCAGTCTCACCTCATTGGACAACTTTGATAAATACTTTAATGGCTATAATATATTTTATTGGACATTAATGCACACCTATATACTAATTTTGATTATTTTGTTAAAAAAGTTTTATTTGAGAGCTGGAAACAATGAAGCTCTTGGAAATCCCCCTTTGGTGTATATAATCCTAAAGTTAAGCTTGGTCAATAGAGTCCCAAGCAAGAGGTGATTTAAAGTACAAAGACTGACACTGTAATCCTTTCGGGAGCATCATCCCTTTATACCCAGAGTACTTCAGAAGATAAAAAAATGCAAATTGTATCAGTAAAGCATTTCTACTGTGAAATTTTATTTAGTTAGTGTAAACAGGTGAAGTCTAAGTCAACAAACAATTAGAATTTAATTACCTGCATATATATAAATATAAACAAATTATTCAAAAAATTTAAGATTAAGAATTATATTACTTTTCTAAACTATGTAACAGGTTAAAATTTGTTAGCACCTTGGTTTTGTTTCAGTTCCTTTTTAAAAAAATGTATAATTAAACATATATTAAAAGCATGTCTTTTGCAAATTTTATTTATAGTATATTATGCAAATATTTAAAGTGATTACTGCCATGTTGACTATTTAGGAAAAATATAAAAATTAAGGTCAGCACACCTGATGAAATTACTTTAGCAACAATTTGCACACACACAGAAGTCCAGAGAAGAAACGACAGTCTAGAGAAACTCGCACAATGTCTTGTACAATTTACATAAAGCAAGACATACACATGAGCCAAGTTAAGGAATATAGTGAAATTTATTTATTACACATATTTTACGTAAGCAATTTGCCACAAATTTTACATTCTGTGCATCCATATGAAAGATCACAGTATACACAGACTAGATGCAAAATACATTAGACAAAAGCATCCTAGAGATGTTTATGTTGTCACAACTTTTACAATATTTGCAGATCTCTCTTAACTTTTGGGGGAAATATGGTGTAGTTTTGATTAAAAATAAACACATTTTATACCTGTGATTTTTTTTACTACTAATACCATCTCATTAAAAATATAATTTCCTACAAATTCTGCAAAGTATTAAATTAATAGGTTTTGGTTTATGCATATCATCAATAAGAACATAGTTAAACACACATCTGACTAAGTAAATCCCAAGACAGACAGTGGACTTCATTGGATGTATAAACAGTGTGTTCTTCCTTGGGTGCAATTTGAATGTAATACCTTTTAATAACCTATTTGGGTATCATGATTGCGGTTTAAGGACAGAGCAGCACAACAAAATTACCTAAAACGCACACATTACCACAGTTACTACCAGATCAAACACTTCAGGAAGGCATAGCCACTATGTCTCTCAATGTGCATAAAATCAACACCCTGGATAAATTGTAAGTCTTCATTTTTCGTCATTTAGAGACTTTTTCAGTTGGTCTTGTGCTTTCTCTTCACTCTTCTTTTTAACATCTGCAAAAAAAAATAATTTCTCATTCTTATGCAAAATACATGGAAATATATTTTATATTTAGAATGAAGGGGTTGTTTTGTGCTTTGTACCCCTAAGTAGTTTTTCATCCTGACTAGGTCATATTTTGCCCTCAGGAGATGTGAATCTGCACAGAGAGGACATATTTGAGTAGTTTCTAGATCTTTCTCCTAGTCATTTTTTTTCCTGGTTTATAGTTACTACAACCAAACACACTCTTAAGATGTCATTATACTCTTTATCTACAGGACAGCAAACTACAGCCGAAGAAGGTGAAATGACTTGTGGGAAGTCACCGAGCAAGTGAAAGTCACAACTTGAATCTAGATCAAGTGGCTACATAGGTCCTCAATCATTTCCCTATTCTGGGACACACTTTCTCTGTATTCTTTGCATCTTAGAGATAACCTTCTGCCCTTCAGAAAAGATGAAATCAATGCCATTTTGTGGGAACTCCTTCACCTTCCTACTACTAAATGTTGAAAGTCTTCTGTAATCTGGAATCATTGTTCCTGCCCGCACTTCCAGAACAATGGGAGTGCGTATGTGCTTCTCAGGAATGATTTCATAATTTGTTATTACTCATTGAGAAATGACACAGTAGTGACTATACTGATAAAACTATGAATAACATTGAGATCAGAAGAGGAGAGCATTCAGCAAGTACAACCCTCTGTGAGTGTAGGACCCTGCCCATTGTCCTGGGTAGACGCCTTTGTTGTTGTCCCTGGTGATGCTCTTGCTGCCAAAGTCTAAGCCCTTGTTTCCAACTCACCAAGAAACCTATTCCAGTGACAATTCCCTGCTCTTTATTCTACCAAACTTCCTCCCTTTCCTCCTTCTTCATTTCAAACCACTATCTTTAAATGCTCTTTCTCTCCCACCCCCTCTTGTCTTCCTCTCTGAAACAAGATCTCACTATGTAGATGAGGTTAACCTCAGAGTCACAGAGATTTATCTGACGTTGCCTCCCATATGATGTGATTAAAGACATGCTACTCAGTTGCAATACTGTATTCTCCTTTTCCTTTCTTTCTTTAAAATGTTCTGCTTTTGTCAATCTTTCAGTCTTCATTTAAATAAAAATTATTTACATTTTAATATTTCCAACAAAAATTCTCCTAACAAAACCATTTATAAAATCTTTGAAGATACGTCTGGTAGAGTATATTTAGGACTTTTTATTTGTCAAATATCTGTTAAGCAACTTTGACTATATAATGAGTTTCAGACTAGCTTGGGCTACAATATAAGGCCTCCATATTTTTTAAAAAAAAGATATTTATCAAACTAACATAGTTAAAGTACCTGAAGCAGTTCTCAAGTACCATCCAGTGAGTAGCACAAAATGAACAATAAACAAAATATATAAAGTATGTGGTATGTGGGAAGTGAAATATGTTCATGGGGTTAATTAAATCAGGAGTAGAAAACAGAAATTGTTAAGATGTCTCAGGCCTAGAGTTTACAAACTGATACAGAATTGACTGGAAACAAGCACCGGAAAAGGAGACATTTTAGCAAAGACCTACAAAAACGAGGTAGTGTGCTGTTCATATACCATGCAGAAAGGGATACAAAATGAGATAATAGTAAAATCAAAAGCAGCATCAGTAAAGAGACACAATGGGAAGAAAATTAAAGGCATGGGATGGAATCTAAGAAGCAACAAGACCATATGTAGCAGGTAGAAAAAACGGCAGATTTCTGGGCCAGTTTTGAAAGTGTAGCTGACAGTGTTCTCTAAAGTTAGAGATGAAGAATGTTCAAAATAGAAGGGAAACAAGGATGAGGCTAAGATTTTTGGTTTCAGCAACTGCAGCTGTAAAATCACGATTGGAAAGACACAGGAAGAGCAGGTTTCAGAAGGAACATCCAAAGTTTGCTCTGAAGTTCATAAGTTTGGTAGCCTAGCAATAATGTCAGCCAGGTAGTTTCTTCAACGAGAGCAAGCTCCAAGCATCTTCAGACTGAGATCCATAACAGCCAATCTTCATGTCAACTTGAGTGGACTTGCATCTTCAGACTGAGATCCATAACAGCCAATCTTCATGTCAACTTGAGTGGATTTAGAATTACCTGGGAGACTCACCTCTGAACACAAGTCCAGAGAGGCTAGACCCAGTGAGTTAAGACCCTGATTGTGGGCAGGAACATTTTGTAAAATCCCAGATGCAATGAAAAGGTCAACCAGAAAAACTAGCTGAGCATCAGCATTCATTTTCTTTTCTGATTCCTGACCGCAAAGACAACGTGAACAGCCTCCTCGCCGTCCTCCCTGTATTCCTGCCATGATGAAGTGTGTACCCTTTGAAACAGTGAGCAAACGTGAACCCTTCCTCCTTCATTTGATTTTCCTCAGCTATTTCGCCATAGCAATAAGAAACGTCAGAATACTGGTACCAAGAACAGAGCTGCAGCGCTAAGCTTGGTTGTGCGATTTCATAGACCTCTACCACAAGCTTTTCGGAGGAAGAGTTTTGAGCTCCAGATTAGAGAAAAGCCCTAAGATGTTAAAAAAAAAAAGAAGCTTTTAATAGGATATTCTGATGGGAATGTGGAAGTCCAGAATAGCACAACATGTAAACACTGGAGGCCTGGCCTATGAGGTGCCAGAGAGGAAACAGGATTTCTACAAAGAACTAGACTAGAAGTCATTATGCTATGTTCAAACAAAGTCTTTGCCAATGTCCTGAGCACTTGAGACTGAATTCCAAAGGAACTGACAACGTGTTTAGTAGAGGAAATGTCAAGGTAAGATAGCATTGAGGCTATGTCATAACTACTGCCCTTTGTCCTCATGCATTCGTTCTTACAGTGAGAGCGAGCTGCCAGTGGAGCAGAAAGATGCAAAATGTTTACAGTTTGACAAAGAAGGGGAAATGCTGACAGCTGCAGATCAGCCATGTGTGGAGAAAGCAGCTGTAACTGTTAAAGAGATGAGGGAGATGAATGTGAAAACTTCATAATTTGCACTGGGTAAGAGGAAAGATGCCCGAGGGCAATGCCCCCTTCATTGAAGGCTCACGTTTGCAAAAGTGCAAATTCCTTTGAGCAGGGTGAGACTCATATGTGAAGCCTATGAAGAAGTCTCTGCTAAAAATATTTATTATAGGAAGAGGCTCCTGGACTCAGCTCCCTAGTTCCACAAAGACCTTACACAGCTGTTCTAGAGTAGTGGTGCTCAACCTTCCTAAGATTGCAATTCTTTCATGTAACTTCTCATGTTGTGGTGATCCTCAACAATAAAGTTATTTTCGTCACTACATCATAACTATAACTTTGCCACTCTTACTAATCGTAATATAACTATAAATATTTGTGTTTTCCGGTGGTCTTAGGCGACGCCTGTAAAAGGGTTATTAGATGCCCAAAGAGATCATTACCCACAGGTTGAGAATCACCGCTCTGTAGCCATGATAGAAGTAGATAAGACTATACCTAAGATTGACAAAAATGGAAGTTATGAGGACATGGAGGCACCTACCATGGTTCCAGAAAACTACTGAGGCCGATCAGGGAGTGAATGAATTTCTGTAAGTAGGCCATGTGATCAGTGAGTGAACACATGAAAGTAGGCCATGCGATACCATGCAGAAAACTATTAAAGTAAAGCCTAAGTTGCAATGGTGATGTCAAGATGTGAGAAGCCTGGACTTAAGAAAGCTTGAGGAATGAAGCAGAGTTGTCCAAAAAGAGGGGCTGTTGTGCTGCTGCTGGCAGTATTTGGTGAGTGAGATTGGCCATGGTACATAATGCCATGAAAAGTGCCAGGGGGGGCATGTGGAGCTGCAGGATTTGGTGTTGTTCCTGATGAATTTGGTCTTCTTTAGCTTCTTTCCTTGTGATGTACCTATTCTTCCTCCCCCATAGAATGGGAATTTTGATTCTATGTCATTGCCTGCTAGAAGTATGTGAATTATTTTTTTCTCAGCAATTTGAATTTATTCTTTTTATTTTATTTTTTTTAATTGAAAAAAATTTCCCGCCTCCTCCCACCCTCCCATTTCCCTCCCCCCACTCCTCTCCCCCTCCATCTCCAGTCCAAAGAGCTGTCAGGGTTAGGATTCACATTTGTATCTCAGGAGAGGTTTTGGGTTCTAGATTTTCTAATGATGTTGAAGCTGTTAAGACCACAGACTTTGAAAGTTAGAATGAATTCATTTTGCATTACCTGGTAACCATAGGGCTATAGTGGATAGGAGTTGTTTGTTACAATTCAAAATTTATATGTTTGAGTGTCAGGTTGATAAAGGGTATACATGCAATGGTTAATATTATCAACTTGACTGGACTTAGAATAACCCCAGAGGCATTTTTCCAGTTATACCTGTGAGGGCATTTTAAGGAAGTTTGAAGTGAGAAGGGAAGACCCAATCCAAATGTAGGTGGCACCATCTAGTAAGCTAGAGGCCTACTAAATGAAAAGGGAGAAAAGAAAGAAAGCTGGGAACTGGCATTCAGCTCTCTCTACTTCTTCATGATAGAAGCAGTTTGATCAGCTACCTCACATCCTATCATGACACATCCCCCTATGATGAGAACTACTATTCTAAACTGTAAAATTAAACCCTTCCATGATAACATACACAAGTGATCCTAAAAATTCCAGTAGGAAACTCCTACAACTGATAAACAATTTCAGCAAAGTAGCTAAATACAAAATTAAATCACAAAAATGAATAGCTTTCCTATACACAAATAACAAATACTCTAAAAAAGAAATCAGGAAAGCAACACCTTTCCCAATAACTTAAAATAGATAAACTATTTTGGGGTAATTCTAACCAAGTAAGTAAAAGACATGAATGATAAAACTTTATGACATTGAAGAAAAAAATTGAAAAGGGCATCATAAGATGAAAAAATCTCCCATGCATATGGATCTGTACAATTAACATAGAGAAAATCCTACTAAGCAATCTACTGTATTGAATCAAAATTTCAACACAGTACTTCAAAGATCTTAAATGAAAAATTTTCAGTTCCATATGGAAACACAAAAACCTGGGATAACTAAAATAATTCTGAGCAATAAAAGTATTGCTGGAGATATCATAATCCCCAATCTCAAATTGTACTACAGAGATAAAGTAATCAAAAATAATGGTATTGTCATTTAACAGTCCATTGATCAATGAAATCAAAATGAAGAGCTCAACATAAATCCAAATAACTATGGACACTTAATTTTTGAGAGGGCAGAAATACATAGAAAAGACAGCATCTTCTAGAAATGATGCTGGTCAAACTAAGTGTCTGCATGTAGAAGAATTAAAATAGAGCCATACTTATCATCTTGCACAAAACTCAATTCAAAATGGATCAAAATCCTCAACATAAAACCAGGTACACTGAATCTGATAGAAGAGAAAGTGGGAAATAGCTTTGAACTCATTGGTACAGGAAAAGACTTTCTGAACAAGACACTATTAGCACAGACACTAAGATCATCAATAAATAAATGGGATAACCTCATAAAACTGAGAAGATTCTGCATAGCAAAAGACACCATAATTTGAACAAAAAAGCAGCCTAAAGAACGGAAAAGAGTTTCACCAAGTACACATTTGATAGAACACCAATATCCAAAATATTTAAAGAACTCCAAAGCAAGATATCAAGAAAACAAATGGCCTTGTTAAAAATGGAGTTCAGATCTAAACAGAGAATGCTCAAAAGAGGAAACTCAAATAGCTGAGAAACACTTAAAAAACATTCAGCATCCTTAATCACCAAAGAGGTGCAAGTCAAAACTATTTTGAAGTTTGATCTTAGACCTGTCAGAATGGCTAAGGCCAGTAAAACAAATGACAGCTCATGTTGGTGAGGATTTGGAGTAAGGGGAACACTCTTCCATTGCTGGTGGTAGCACAAACTTGTACAGCCACTATGGAAATCAGTGTGATGGTTCTTCAGGAATATGGGAGTCGATAGACCTTAAGATCAAGCTATACCACTCTTGGGAATAAACTCAAAGAATTTTTTATTCTACGACAGAAACACTTGCTGCTCTATTCCTAATAGCCAGAAATTAGAAACAACATAGATGTCCCTCTATATATAAATGGATAAAGAAAATGCAATACATTTACACAATAGAAATTATTACTCAGCTCTTTAAAAACAAAACCATAAATTTGCAGGCAAATGGGTGAAACAGAAAAACATCATCCCAAATGAGGTGACCCAGACCAAAAAAGGTGAATTTGGTATATATTCACTTACATATGGATTTTAACTGTTAAGTCAGTGATAAGCAAGTGACAATCCTTATACCCACAAAAGGAAGGAGAAATAGAGTAGATAGCTATGGAAGGATAGCTAATACTAGAACAGGAGAAACAAATGGGGAAAGGGAGCAAAAAAGGAGTAAGGGAAGAAATACATGTAAGGGCAGGTGAAACTAATGACCATTTGAGGGGTTACATGAAAACTTAATGGAATAGAAGTACTAAAATATATTCATATATGAAGGCAATCTATATTAAATAGCCAAATATTAGGGTAGAGCCAACTAGCCTCCTGTAAACACCCAAACAACCTAGGCTGTTGCCAAGGCTATAGGTTGCTCTCCACAAACTGATGGCGAGTTTCCATTGCCTACAATAACACCTACACAACTCATTGAACATGAATATACCAAACTGGTGCCTACATTGCAGCATCTTTGGTATAAGGAAGGTACTTTGCACACTATCAAAAAACAAAAACAAAAACAAAAACCACCAACCCAGCCACAAGCTCTCTGATCTACAATGGTGTCTAGCCTGCAATATATGCTGATAGAAGGTGGCACAAGGTTTTTGGGAATAACCAACCAATATCTGATCTTACTGAAGGTTCCCTCCATACCCATACTCGACAATTCCTTGGTGACATAGAACTTGAGACTAGACAGTCCAGGGATCTAGGATAACAGCAAATACCATTGTTCTAAAAGGATGTAGCAATAAGATAGTTCCTAGTAAGATTCTGCTATATTCTTAGATCAGTGCCTGGTTCAGCCATCATCAGAGAAGCTTCCTCCTTTAGCAGGTGGGAACAAATACAGAGATCCACAGCCAGACGTGCAGAGATTAAGAGACTTTGGAATATTCCACCCTAAATGGATGTCTCCATCTAATCCCTCCCCCAGAGATCTCAGAATTGTGCAAATGAGACAAAAAAAGTGCATAAGAACCAAAGGGGATGTGGGACCCCAAATCCAAGGCCCACAAAATCAGCAGGATGGATGCAATACAAATGAACTCACAGAAACTGAGGCAACATGCACAGGACCTACATAGGTCTGCCCTAGTTGGGGTCTTAGAGCTGAAAGGTCAAGGAGACACTTGCCCTCATCCTTAAGGCAGAAGCAATTTCCAAATAATAACCACTTGAAAATGAAAATTTAGTTTTCCCCAAGAGAGTCTCACTGGAGAAACAAACTACTCAATGGTAGGCTGTGTGCCCAGCAGCAGATGGCCAACAGAAAATAAACTCAAAGTTATCTTGGAGATTCCTTTTCCCATAATGTCAAGTCAGGGCTTTTCTTTTTTTTTTATTTTATTTTCTTTTTTTATTTCCACAAGCATTTTTCCTCCTCTCTTTTTACCATACATATATATCATGGCTTCCAGTTTAGTGCCTTTAAGAAACTCCTGAATCTGAACAAGTGCATCTATGCTTCTCTATCTGTTTCTTGTGCCTTTTGTTGGACTCCTTTCCTTCTATTTGTCTGCTCTGCCCTATTTCAAAGTGTTAGTTTCTGTTTTATTATATTTTATTTTCTTTTTATCCCTTATAAGCCTGTTTGTTTTCAAATCAAAGAAATGAGGTGGATCTGGATGGGAGGGGAAATGGGGAGAAACAAGAATGGGGAGTGGGAAGAAAAACTGTAATCAAGATATATTATTTGGGAAAAATATCTATTTTCAAGAAAAGAAAAGATACTTCCTTAATATGGGATTGTCAGTTAGCTGGTCATTGCAACAAGAAAAGTAACTGATATAATATCTAAGTCTATGTTTCAGAAGAATACAAACTATACAAAGAGATCAAATAGCAGTTAGAAACAAAGAAATAGTGACCAAGTTGTCAAAATACTGTACTTTATACTTTCTATTCCATCAAGTGATTGATGATATGAGCAAAGAGACAAAGTCAATGAGGAAGAAGAAAACTGTGAGAACGAAGTGTCCTGGGAATCAAAGGACACTATTTAAGGGAAGATGCAATAATCAATCATGATAACATTTTGCAAGGTCGTGCTAGAAAAGGGCTAAGAATGGACCAACAACTATAGCAAAAACAATGGCATAGATAGGTGAGATGGAATGAAGTCTTACTAGCATTAGAGAAAAGAGGGGGAGAAAAAGAAAATTAGTAGTCAAAAGAGCATCACATTATCATGATACCGAGAAGTAGGTAACAGTAGCAAGAAAGCATGGGATCATGAAGACATCTGGGTCCAAGCAGTCATTGTCTCAAATCTCACAAGGTCTGGCCCTTGCTTATGTGTCTCAAGTTCTTATCTTGTGGTACTTTTCCTCTTACTTCACCCTCAACCCACGGTGGCCAGTCTTTATTTCTAGACATCAGTGTGTTTATTCTGCATTCTTAGTTATGCATTCTCCTCCACCCCATCTTCTAACTAGATTATTCTTGTATGCAGAGAAGAGTTGCTGAGTTTTATTGATTTTTAAGGATTCTAAAAAGAGAGGGTTTGAGAATTTCATGCATGAGCACTGCTTTCATATTCCTCATTTCTCCAACTCCATCCTTCCCCATGAAAATTCATAACCTCTTTTATTTATTTTTGTAAGCATATGTATGTATATACACACTTGTATATATAACCTTACTGAGTCTGTTTAGCTTTTCCCATATGTACACATGTTCAAGGCTGACCACTAGGGACTGAACAATCTATGTGGTAATTTGTCTCTGCAGGTAACTGGTTCTTAGTAGTCACTGACCTCCAGAAGCTCTTCACTTAGTGTAGGACCATGTGGCATTTCCTCTATCTGCATCGGTGTATCAATTGCTATTATGATGGTTTTGTTTGAGACAGCATCTCACACTAGCCCAGGCTGTACTGGATCCCACTGTGTATCCTGGGATAGCATCAATCTCACAGCAATCCTCTTGCCTCAGCCTCATGAGTTATTCTGATTTCAGTGATGAGCTTCTCTGATGTCTATTCTAATGTCCAGGAACTCTCCACAAAGCACCCTATTTCCATTTTCTGATAAAGCATATCATATCTAACACTTCTGTTGCACTACAAAATCTGGGAGAGCAGGCGTTCATATCTGCCCTATGCACCGCTAGGGTCCCTAATATTTATCAGGCATAAAATTGAATGGTAGACAAAATATCAATGATAGAAGTAAGAAAAGATATTTTGTGACTGAAACATCATCTTCCATCACCTCTTGTTGATGTGTGAGAAGGCTCATTGTCTTCTTTATTAGGGTTCTCAAACTGTAAGTAGTAGGTTAAGACACATAATGAACTAGCCATGAGCCACAATATTCAGCTCCAGTGCAATGGTTACTATTTATGATGACTTTTAATTAATTTTGTACTGGAGAGTGAACCTAGAATTCTAGCACATGACCATACACAATAGACAGAACAACAGTTTCTATGCTCACCCTTAGGACATCAAAATGAAATTATCTAGTTTCAGAAGGGCATAGAAATCTATTTTACCTTAAAACCTGAGAGCTTTCAGTCAAGAAGAAAGAGAACACTTAAAACTAGTTTAAAGGCTGCTCCAAAGAGAAAGATTAAAAGGAGAGACATGCTGTGGGTTTTATTTCAGAGGATTAGTGTTACCTTCCTTCATGGACAATGCCTCCAGCTTCAGGGGAAGATCAGAGGATCCACCTGTAGCAGCGGAACTCTGGATGTCAGGTAAGGCATTGCGTCTGCCTGCCCTTGCTGAAGATGCAAAGCTGCTGATCACAGACTCCACATCAGTCATCTCCGATGAATCTGTCCTCATCACAGCATCTATAGATAGAATGTGCGCATAAGAACACTGAGCCTGTTCAGAGGTAAAGGGTCACCCCCGAGACCGATGGCTAGATCAAAATCGCTATAGGCTTGAAGATCTGATCTCAGGTGGCACACTTAGAGCGTTTGCGCCTTGGCTCTGCGGTGCCCACGTGAACATTTGCTGAATAGGGCAGGAAGCGCTTCTGTGAGCCAGATCGCTATAAATAACCCCGGAGTCCAAAGCACCACTTGAACTCTTGAGGGTGTAGTAGACCTAGACTTTTGTTCTGCTTTTCTATGGATGAATCAGCCAAGCCAGAGCTTGGAAGCCAATGAAAACGGACGGGTATAGCCACTCCCAGAGTATTTGCTTGTGGTGTTTGTTTAGGCTGAAACCAAATCACTGTAATTGTGGGGAATAAACAAAGCACTTTCCCCTTATTCTTTAGAAATAAATTCCACTTTGTATTTAAGGCCTTTCCCTCCACAGTTGGAACTTCATTTGTTCCGACACAGGTAAAGTTTTCAGTAGACTCATGTTTATCCTGGGCACAGTTTCCCTGCCTTTGGGTGGGCACAGTCATTGCTAGCACCTTCCCCATCATCCTTTATCCTCCTAGCAATGATCTTTCACAATTCCTAAGAAATCATTCAATGTTCAGGAGGTCGAAATTGTTAAATATTATTAAAAATCTTAACTGACCCTGTTTCATATGATTTTCTTTTCTTATAAAGCTTCCCTAGGATTTGATACTGAACTGTAACTCGGAAGCTGTGTTGGTAGCAGAAAGCATTTGCAGAGTAGGCATTATGCATCAGGTTCCAACAAGACCTTGAGAGTGTGTGTGTGTGTGTGTGTGTGTGTCCATCTGCAGGGTGTTTGTACTCAGAGGGACAACAGAAGGTGTATGATCTCCAGAAGATTACCTCAGAACTCAAAATATGCCCAGTGTCCTCCCAAAGGATGGAATTAATCCTTTCTGGTATTTATGACAGTAAACTCTGGTCTAGGAAAGCAAGCCAGCCTTCTCACAGTAACCGAAGGGTGGCTCTTCTTAGACAATCAACTTTCACTCAGAAAATGCTATTAAGCAAATGAACGCATGCAGACACGCCTCATTTGGAATTAGGAACACAGCTCTTGTTGTCTGTCACACATAAGAACTCATGCGGTGCCCCATGTGTTCCTCAGGAGTGTGGTGGCAGTCTAAATGTCCCTACAAAAAGGCCTTCTATTGCTGTGCTAGTCAATCTGCTTTCGTAAGCATTGCATGAGGTTTGCAGACAAAATCTGGGAATTAGACTTTCAGTGTTTGATATTCGCCAAGTGTCTGGCATTGACAGCTCAGAGAAGTATAGAGAGCATTGAAATTTTAGTTCAAAAGAGTCCACTTGATTGTAGATTTGCAAGTGACAGTGGTCAATTCACTGAAATTTATGAGTCACAGTTTCCCTTCTATATATCAGGTACAACAACTAGCCTGTCTGATTCACAGGACTTGCTTTGTGGAAAAGCAACGAGATAAAGGGTAAACATCTCTCTACCCTTATAAGACCACTGATGAGCAACTGCATGCATCATTGATCATCTGTCACTGCATCTCACTTCACCCCCTGCTGTATACCCCCTTTAATCCTACCAAGAAGATCCTGCTACAGGATCCTCCAGACACCTGCTAGAGATATCTTGAATTTTCTATCAAAGAGACCAGCATTTCTCCAATAGTATTAATAATAGTTTGTGTCTATCACCTCATAATTCTATAAGGGTAATAGGGTATGGTCCACATTTATGGATGCAGCCACTGGGGTTGAGAAGTTCAATGACTGACTTAAAGTGCGTAACCACTAATCTAATTTTGGAGAGAAGCTTAGCCGAGTTAACCCTGAAATCAGAATGACATGGATTGTTAAGAAAAAATCGTAAAGTCCTGGTTATATATGCAGCTAGCTGCACATAAGCCTCTTTTAGATTCTGTTCTTTAATAACTCTGAACAGGGAACTGTGCATGTTCAAAATTTTCCCTCTGTGCTCCCCCCACCCCCGCACAGTGTGTGTGTGTGTGTGTGTGTGTGTGTGTGTGTAAGAGAGATAGTGTGACACACATACAGAAATTCTTTATCTTAAATATCTGTTAGTTTGAGAGAACCCCTACTCATGATAAAGTCATTTCACCTAAGGTGTCTTCCCTATAGCTTGTGAAGAACTGAGTGATGCCATCTTGAATTGGTTCTTAAGCCCTGACTCTATCCCTAGTCAGTTATCATTGCCTCAGAAATGATGCCCATGATTAAATGCTTATCTACAAAAATCATCTTGCCCTGTAACTGCCAGTACACTATGATTGGCTTCATAGACCAGACCCATGATTTCTTGCTTGATGGTCCATAGCCTTAAGGCTGAAGATAACAACAGAAATAAAAATATTAAGATATAATACTTTAAATATTTCAATGATACATGTGTAAAATAAAATGGTACATTTCATAACAAGTTAAGAAAAGTCAAAAAAGTTTTTAACTTCTATCAAAAGAGAACTTCTAATTCTGTCTACATTTGTACACTGTATATAAATCTCAACATTAATATTAAAAGAGAGCTTCTAAAAAGTGATTACAGTGATGAGCATGGAAGGAGAATTCTGGACCCTGAGTTAACTGCTTTGCTATTTAGGAAGTTGTTCCTTTTGCCTTACATTATTATACCACACAGAAACTTTCTAAATGAAAACATCATAAAACTCTCTGAAAGTGTGTCAGCCACATTCAGTAATGAGAATCTTAAGACCAGGTCAGAAGTGGAGAGCCAGGGAGAGCCAGCAGCCAGCCTGCCTTTCTTTGGGACTCTGCTCTGTTGTTTCTCAGTTTTCATTTGCATTGGGCTCCTCTCATAGCTTGGTGTTGAAGCTGACCAAGATATCCACCATGGACAGACCAGACAGCTTATCATCTTAGTCCACAGAGCTGTGATGAGATGGGCATTCTATGGTGAAAAGCTCTTCGTCTTCTGACCCAATATGTTTGGTTTACAAAATTTGCAGATTCTTAATTCTGGCTGCAGTATCTGGTTCTTTAAATTCTCTGGCAGTAGGGTGACCTGTAGCATTGGACAAAACTGGGAAGTCCATCGGGAAAATAAAGAGAATATAGCACGTACATTGTGCTATGAATCTGATAATTCTAGGTCATGTAGAAAGTGTGAGATCTACCGACAGAAGTGTATCCCCAGGACATTTTGCAATGTCATAGGAACAAAAAGAGGAAAACGGTTAATATAAAGTCATCTCGATTTTATACAAAGAAAACAAAAAGACTTACTTGGGAACTGCAGATAAGACAGACTATATTAACCAATTTTTAGTGCCCTAGACATATTTTAATGTACTGAACATACATTACTTTTATAGTGTAGAAAGACTGAAACAAGACAAATTATGAGCCATCAGACAATCCTAGCACAGAAAGGTTCTAGCAATAATATTTTGAGCATATAAATAAACAGCAAATCATGAATGTTCCCCCTTTCTTAAATAGTCATTTTACTTGTCTTTGTTTTATTGGACAACAGTGCTTTTAATATTTTGTAAGTGATGGCATATGTAGAAACACGACACTGCTCTTTTATAATGCTATGTGACATTTAAAAATCATAGTTCATGGGAAGATGAGGTAATCCAGTACCTAAGGGAAATAAAACTGAGATAAGCTTCCAAGCATTTTAAATGTTTTTAAGTTTAAAAAGCTAATTATATGAATGTTTGCTAACTCAGGTGACTGACTCACTAGCATAGCTTCCTCTTCCTCACTCACAGAATTAACAGAGGGCTCTAGATGAGTTGTGTTGTCAGCTGTACCACTTACAATGGCTGCACCATTTGAAAAATTGGAGATTACATCGAAGCCCTGCATTCCTAGTGAGATATTGCCATTTGTATTGCCATAGACACACATGATCTTAGTTTAAAATATAGCTTTTAAGTTGCCTTAACAAAAGACCATAATACAATCATGTACACATGCATTCTAGCCTCTTTGTAGTCTCCAAAATATGGAGAATAAAACATAAGCACAAATGAAGACAATCAGATGTTTAAGCTTAAATAGAGTATTATATTTATAGACATATACACAGTACGTACATAATGGTGTGTGTATGCACACATATGTAACCACTAAACTCCCAGTGACCTTAAAAGAACTCTAGAAAATAGTATGTTTCTTGGTTGAAAGTGTAGCTACAGACAGATTCATTCTCTCTCTCTCTCTCTCTCTCTCTCTCTTGACTACTCTGCTCAGTGCATCCTTTGCTCATACTAGCCTGCCCTCAGATGTCTTTACTCGAAGCCGAGAATATAAGCAGGCTTTCCTCTTTTCTCTTTTCTCATCTCTCAGTCCCTTTCACCTCAATTTCCACAGTGAAACCACTGTCAACCATGGCAACAAAACTTATCTGCTAACTTAGTTCTTGTGGGGGAGGGTGTGAGCCAGAGTGTCTGAAAGAAAAAAAAAGAAACACAAAGAACACAACAACATCAAAAATAAAAATAAAACAACAAAAAAACCCAAAACTTAGAATAACAGAAATGGATTTCTGAAAAGTCTGTTTCTGGAAACAAAAAGAACAAAGACAGATACTGGTCTCAGCTGATATGTAGGGGCTAAGGACTTCCTTAACTTGGTGAGAAAGTAAGACTGAGAATATTTAAGACTTCAGCATAAACACTTTTCAAAAGGAAAAGAAAAGGAGAGAAGAAGAAAGGAGAGAGGAGGGAGGGAGGAGAGGGGCAGAGAGAGAAGAGGGGAGGAAAGGAGAGGCATGGCTTTATCTATCTCTCTCCAGATCTCAATATCTCCATACTTTATGCTAATATTCTTCAGTTCTCTATGTTGGCAGAGATCCTTAGTTTGTGATTTTCTGTCTTTTATACACAAACCTCCTCTAAACGTGGTGAAAGAAGCAGAATAGTTGCTTCTCTTGGAACCAACAAGCCAAGTATTTATCCTTCTGATCACATATGAGCCCTTGACCAGCCCACAAGCCACAAAGAGGAACCAGACAGTGCTGAAATGAGACACAGTCTGGTCCCTCTGGCTACTTAACCTCAAGTCCTAATCTTAGGAAATTAGGTAAAAGATGTGAGTCCTTTAACACATCTATCCAACCAAGTGACAACATCTTAAGCTAAACAGAACTTAGAAGAAGCATTAGCATATGATGGAATTACTTTTTTACTTAGAGATATGTCTCTTTAAAATTCCTCCATTTGTGGCATTTCTATGTCTCTAGTAAAGACAAAAACAACTGAAAATTTATTTACATTTATAGACATACACTTTTTTTAATGCTTGGGTTCTTGCTTCCAATAGCACAAATTCTCATCATATAATCACATGCATATTCAAGTTGTGCTAGCACAAAAATTACTTAAACAGTTAAGTATGTAGTATTCAAAACCAAACCTAATTTTATTCTCCCATAATCTTCCCGATGAAGTGATACATAAATCTGAATACTTTTCCAGAACTATAATACTTATTGATTTAAAACAGGACTATGTATGATAATAATATGAACTGAAATGGAGTATAATAAATACTACGGTACATGGTACAGGATGCTTAGCTATGTGTATGGTGGTGTTGCCATAGGGGATCCTTTTTAATGGACGGTGCTGTTTTCTTCTTCCTGATAGAAAGACACTCTATAAATAGTCATAGCGGTCAATCTGTTTTAAGGCCTTCTCAAATTCATTGCAACTTCCCAATGGAACAGTGTAATTCAAATTTAAAGCAACATAAGGCCTACTTGTCAAGTTCTTTCCCAAGTCCAGATAGCATTCCTGCTTTTATTCCCATTGTTCTTTCTCCTGCTCCTTTCTATAAGAGAAGAAAGCAGCTACCCAGGAGGATAAAATAAAATCTCTATGCACCAAAAACTTCTCCTAAAACATAAGCATGCTTCCATTTGAATGCATGATCCTCCCCTACCCCCAGTACTAGAAAGATTGAAACTAGACCTATACAAAATATACCTGATTTGTTGTGTGTGTGAAGGGCTGTATGTATGCATGTGTGTGTTTTATTTATTTGTCCCTATGTGTGGGAGACATACAGAACACAGATTGACACATTCACTTCTCCCTTGGATGGGAGACCTTCTTTGTAGCTATAAACCACAGCATAGCATCTTCATGTGTTAAAATTTCCATCATTTTGACAGTCTATATCTTCTAAGTGACCCAAATTGAGAGGACTTAGCAAGTATTAGAAGGAATCACATGAAAGAAGAAAGTAAGAAACAAGCAAGGAAGGAAGGAGGGAGAGAGAGAGGCAGGGAGGGATGAAAGGAAGGAAGGAATGAGGAAGGGAGGTAAGGAGGGAGGGGATGGGGAAAGGAAGGAAGGAAGGAAGGAAGGAAGGAAGGAAGGAAGGAAGGAAGGAAGGAAGGAAGGAAGGAAGGAAGG
>JABTXL010000342.1:4216764-4251483 GCA_025134845.1 Neodon shergylaensis
AAGAAAGAAAGAAAGAAAGAAAGAAAGAAAGAAAGAAAGAAAGAAAGAAAGAAAGAAAGAAAATTCAAAATATAAAGAACAGCACACCAATCACAGTTAGGGACCCCAACTCAGGAATTCCCAACCATAGCTGGGATACATGAGACCCACATGGTGAGCATCTCCACTAGGTGAGCAGAGGAGGAACAGGTTCTTCCCAACACTGGAAGTGGGGTTGGCTCCCCAGGCATCAGAATATTCTAGTGGAAGCTCACTTCAGGAAGTTCCAGAGCAAGCTACTGGAGTGAGAGACTGCCCTGCTCATCTTCCCTAACTCATTCTTTTCCTTTTCTGATTGCTTCCAGATACAACATATCCCCATTCTTCAAAATAGGGGCAAAGACACCCAAAGTTCACAAAAGTCTGAGAACTCAATTTACACTTGTGGGAAAAATAGCATCATTTTCGAATCCTTATGACTTACATCCACTGTCTTCATATGGATCACTTTCTCTGCTAAGGAGATAGCTTTAAAGTGCCCAATGAGTGATGAGATCAGTAGAAAGGAGAGAAGGAGAAGTTAAGATGCCATCATGGCCACACTAGAAATGTTTTTGCACTCCTCTCTTTTGTGTGAAAACTGGAAATTCATCGTTTAATAAAGTCACTAAGCAAATGTGAGTTAGCAGCTGAGACCTACACCCAGTGTGAGTGAGAAAGTGGTAAAGTTTGCTTCCAACATTCATAGTAAAGATTAGAAGCAGCTAAAGAATAAGATAAAAACATAAGATTGTAAATCCAGTTTTCACAGAATCATAATTAATGCAAAACTCTTACAGCATCAACCTTTGTCCTCAGACAGGCATTCAATAGCTCCATGCTGCTCTGAAACAAATTTTCCCTGAATGGGATTCATTAACGTTAAACTGGACAAACTTATTGACCTATAGTAAACATCATACAATTATCAGCTGTCTTCTGTATACTTGTAACCCCCAACATTTTAGATTAGTTCCAGAGTTTTCAAGGGTCCCCTTTATTATAATTTTTTTCTCAATGGGGAGGAGATTCAGCCTTTTTCCTCTGGGTTTCTTTCCTAAACACAGGATTACTCTGAGGGACACATCATCAACAAAAGCTATAGGGCAACTGCTCTACTGCCACAAAGACAACTTAGGGCAGCAATTTAAGTGTGAACACTTTAAATCACACACTCTCATTTCAGAACACTTTTATAATATATATACACATATGCATTCATCTTTGAAATGAAAAATTGCAGTCTGACACAAATCAAATAATGTACTATGTGCCATATACATCAAAACAATAAATGTAAGAATCTACATATTTTTTAACTTCTTGAGTTATTTTTTAAAATTCATCAATGCAACCCATTTTATACCATATATCATGTGATGGCATGTTATATTTATAATATATATTCATCATTTATGATAAACTTTTTGATTTAAAAATTAAATCTCTTATTGATCACTTATCTCTTTTCACTAAAAGTGTCTTCCGATTCTATTCCCCATCTACTTAAGTAATTCAGATTTGTGCCTATTTGACAGAAAACCATTTCAAATGAAGACTTCAACACACACTTTTGAGCAGTGGCATGCATACTTAACTACTCCATTCCACAAAATGAACAGCATTAAGTAAGTAGTACTTGCCTCCAATAGGGTCCTTTCATTTGGTTAGTAGCCCATCTAGAGAAATTGCGCGTCTGATTATCTAAAAGGGAACATTCCTCAAGCTGAATCCTGAATTGCTTCCTTACAGTCTTTTGACTTCCAACAAAATTTTTAAGTTCTTTGAAAACTTCATACTATTGACATCAAAGTAGGATTAATATAATCTATTTTACTGTATTGGACCCAAGCAAATAATGTCTCTAAATGTTGCTCATTAGTAATTTCTTAAATGAAATTTAGCTACCAAGTACATTAATTTATCAGTGCTATAATAGAAAATTGTTATGGACATCAATGGCCCTCTTAAGCCACTCTAAAGTTTAGAGACAGCCTACAATATGGGTTATAATGACAAAAACAGATTAAATTGGAGACATTCCTACTGAGTTGGTGTTTAATCAAAAACACGTGTATAATCTATCAGTATGAACACACACACCATTTCATTCTTGCTGCTATTCTACAGCATCTGGACCAGAAAAACCTTTTGTAACAGAAAACTGCACTTCCTTAATCCGACACATGAGAGTCTCTCCCTAAAGGAGAGATTTCTACATTCTTTCTGCAATAAACGCTTTCAGTGTTGTCTTCAGGACTTAAACTGGGTCCAGATCCTCAATTGTTTCATGATGCTTGGAAGATAATCTTTAGTCTGAGTACTGTTATAATTACAACAGAGAAAGTCACGGGCAGAATTCCTCATCACCTCACTTCGCTTGGCACTTGTTAACTTCTACTATATATTCTAACTTAAGAAAATATAACCCCAAACAAAGCATAATGGTAAAAATAAGAGACTTGTCTAAAGAGTGAAATTATTCATAAAAGTGGCATGGATAAATAAGTTGACATATAGGTATGATATTTCAATATATCTATTATATGTATACCTATATCTATATTATAGATACATAGATGTATATATATCTATATATGTATAATATATACATAGATATCTATACATACATTTTTCTAATAGCGTATCTTATTTTATCCATTTAATTAAAAATTCTTTGGAATGTCTTTTAATCTATCTTTGAATAAATATAATTTTTAATCTTTTTTCCCTTGCTGTAGAGAAAAGCCAAAAATATTAAATAAAATGAGTATGAGTGTACCCGCTCAAGCTCTGCTTTGTTCTTTTCCCCACGACTTTATTTTTCATTATAGGAGAAGAAACCAGTTTAGTGTTTCATCAAGCAAAAATTGAATCAAAATCACAGTAGGAAAATTTTAAGTATTTAGAGGACTTTGTACGTCATAAATAAAAAAAGAACTGAATAGCAAATAACATGAAAAATCATCTCTTCAAAATGCTTTTTGTTCCTCAAATCATAATGCTTATATTATCCTATAATCAAGTTAATCAGATGAAAATATATTTAAATGGATTCCTTTAACCTGCACAAAATCTTTTGTAAAATAAAAGTGTCACTCTAGTTTTGTTACATAAGTACAATGAGTTCAAGAAAATAGTATTCAAAATGTGTTTTAAAAAACAAGCGGTGGTGGCGCACGCCTTTAATCCCAGCACTTGGGAGGCAGAGGTCAGCCTGGTCTACAAGATCTAGTTCCGGGACTGGCACCAAAGCTAAAGAGAAACCCTGTCTCAAAAAAAAACAAACAAACAAAAAAAACAAGTGAAAAATAATAATTTTGTAACCTGTATGCAACTATTACATTTTTCAAAATGCCTGAGGAAACAACACTTTAAGAGAAATGCATTAAAACAGGAGTCCTTTATGGGTGGAGCTACCAGCTGTGATTTCCGTTTTTCCCTTCCAACTTCATTGTTTTCCAAACTTTCTGTAGTGACAGTTTTTAAAAGTACTTGTTTTTGCTTTCAAAGTTATAGTTACATAACTACCCTCCTTCCCTCTTCTTCCTCCAACCACTCACATCATCCCCTGTCCTGCTCTCTCTGAAATTCAGGTTTCTTTTTAATACATATATACATAGAGGATGTTTATAGTAAAAAAAACTGACAAAATCATTTTGAACATGCATTGCTTTTAAGCCCTCTGATGAAAATTCCCTGTGTGATCTTGTGTTGTAGGGTGGTCATTAGTCTATTTTAAAGAAACAGAAGGTGAGAATTAGCCTAGCTAGGAGGGAAAGACCGGAGTCCATCCATCCTCACTAATGCTTCCATCTGCATCTCCTGGGACAGTTGCTCAGCACAGCTCAGCTGCTTTCAGCCATGTCTTACTGAGTATCTGCAGAGTGCTTCACTCAGTGCCAGATTCTGGGGAATCAGCCATAAAGAGACTAAGAATACAACAGTGACACTCGTGTAAAAATTGAGTCCCCCTCCTCCTTCAAGAAGGCAATGCCTAGCTGACATAGATTGTTGCTGAGTTGCAGCATAACTGGAATCGTATCACAGAGAAGCAAATGTCATTAAAATGTATGAGTGCATCTTTTTCTCTGAGCACTGGAAAACCAAAAAAAAAAAAAAATCTCCATGTTACATAAGAAAAATGAGTATGAGAAGCATTACCTAGAAATAGAGACCAATGTCAAGGAAAACTATTAGAAGGCTAATAGGAAGAAAAGTTTGATGAGCAAATCTATAGAAAAGCCTATTGTTTCCAAATGCAGATGGCCATGAATGGCTTTATATCAAAATGAGAGCAAAAATCAAGACCTTAAGGTATCCCATCTAATGACTTATTAAAAATAGTTTGTTAATAGTAAATACAGCCTATAATAGTTTATCTAAAATTCAATGAGTATGTTACAGATAGCATCAAATATAGTATTTATTTAGTGGACTTCACATTATAAATATTTTTATTAAGACGCGTTGGATTATTCAACAGTTCATAGCAGTATTTAATATTTTTAATCACACACAGTTTTTGTTCAACTACATAAAATTAGGTCACTTATAACTTGACATATCTAAATGTGTAACATGTGTATCTATTTGGTAATTGATCACATATATATCCATGAAATTGGTACTTCTCACAAAATTCTTTACTATATTGTAACCCCTGAAATAGCTCACCTTGTTTCCCTTACAGCACAAACTTTAAAAATTCATGGAGCCTTCTGCTCTCTGTATATATAAAATATCTATTCTTACCCTCATTCTGACAGGAATGACTCTTCCAAGTTGAACCTGACCAAGCACACCTCAGTATCCTCTCACTTCATTCCACACTGACATTTACGACGTTTGACAACGGCAATGATTACTTTTACAAGTCAACTTAAATGGGCCATGGGATGCTCTGATTGTGACTAAGCTTTAGCTGGATATGGCTAGGAGAGTGGTTTTGGATGGGATTTAAATCTAACATCATGGGCATATGCAAAACACATCGTCCTTCCTAGGGTGGGCAGGCTTCGTCACACCCCCTAAAGATTGGGTAAGGAAGAACTTGATCCCTCTGCCTGTCTTTAACTTACAGCGTCAGATTTCTTTTACCATTGAACTCAGACTTGGACTGAAGCAACAGACGTTCATCCTGGTCCTTAGACTTGAAATGAGACTAGAATAAACACAAGTTTATTCAAGAGTTTGGGGGAGAGAGAGAGACCGAGAATCAAAGAGGCATCATTTAGCACTCACCTTGATCTTTGTAAACTTTTATTCTTCTGAGCTCATGAAAAATTATCTTTCTTATTTGCCAACATAGTTATCAATTAAAAAAAGAGTTTTAAAAATATTTGATCCTGATGTTGAACATATCATGTATTTGGTTTTCATGGTTGTCATAGTTTTGGGGTTTGTTTATTTGGTCACTAAGTTGTCCATAATTCTGGAAAAGTTAACTCTGGTTTTAAATTTCAATTTTTCTACATCCAAGTACTAACAAAGTTTCCCTTTCATTTGGTCATAGATTTTCACATATATAGATATTCAAATATATAAATGTAATATTCTTTAATAGTTTTTATTTTAAATCACAGGTTCTCATTTTTTCCTTCAAAGTCTTGACGGTCATTTAGCTCAAAATAATAATACCATTTCCTTTCACATCAGCCCACAAATTATAATTCCAGAGAACCTAGACAACAATGAGGACCCTAAGAGAGACATACATAGATCTAATCTACATGGAAAGTAGAAAAAGACAAGATCTCCTGAGTAAATTGGGAACAAGGGGACATTGGGAGATGGTTGAAGGGAAGCAGAGAGGCAGGGAGGTGAGCAGAGAAAAATGTAGAGATCAATAGAAATCAATAAAAAAAGAAAGTAAAATTTATTCTCACCATGCATTTCCCAATAATTCATGACCAGCTATAGGATTCGTTCCTTCCTGTGGCCTATGGCATTAAAATTAAGGTGTGATTTTCTGTGCTGTTTCAAACTCTGGTAAAATGGTGAGAGCCTTGTTTTACTTAATGGCCTGTTTCTCTCTTCACTCTGCTGCCATGGTGGAACCCTAGTTAAAACATCCTTATTGTGGGGAGCAGGCACAATTCCTGCTTATCCCTAGTAGCAGACATTAGCTCCAAGTAGGTGCATAGCAAATCCTAACCTCTTTGGGAAATCATGGACAGGATTCTCTCTTTACTGTTCACAGCACCTGGTTATTCACTCTGACCTCTTCAAGTCTTTGGCCTTCAGTGTTCTTGACCTTGTCCTATGAGCATTTGTGATCCCAAACTTTTGTGGATATCGTCTGTTCAATGATCCATGTGTTCAACCACTGCCAGGTTCCCAAAGAGGACAGCTCTGCCTCACCAATGAGGTGAGCAGGAAGAAATGCAAATTACTGGTGTTAGGAATTACATAGCCTTCAAAGCATTGATATCTAAAGAATATCTAGTCATGATAAAGTAACTACAGTTGGGTAGCTGGTTCTGAAATAAGCCAAGAGCTGAAACAGGACCTCTAACTGCTGGAGACTCTGAACTGTGGGCTATGTGGTAGCATGTTGTTTCTATCAACCATTATTGTCTCTTTCCATACAACAATTCTCTTGTGTCCAAGGTGATGTCACATGGTATCAGGTCAAACACTTCTTTTACTGAGACTTCTGCTTCTAAGAGTAATGAAAGGGTGATGTGGGACTCTGTATGCTGTGAATACCATAGGTGAATAAGGAGGGAAATGGGAGGCGGTGGCGGGGAAGAGACAGAAATCTTTAATAAATAAATAAAAAAAAGCAGCTTCTTTCCAACAAAAGGGCAGCACCCTGACCAAGTAGAAGTTCAGCCTTACTTTCTATGATTCACTCTAGAGTTCTCTAGTCACTGTGTCTATCCTGGTGACTTCCATGGGTTACTTGAAGTTACAATACAGATGTTTCTAATTGTGAGTGCAAGGGACAAGCCAAAAGACAACCCTTTGTAAGATCGTGGAAAGGAAGAAGACCACCATCCTGCAGAGAATCAAGCATGGCATTCCAGTTGTTGTTCATGCAGGGGTAGTGACCTTGCTGGACTCCTGGGCTGTCGCTTCCCTTGCTGCTGTCACTTGTTTCCTTTTGACCCCCAAGGGCATCAAGGTTCACATCCATGGTGGCCCGTGGTGCTGATGAAAACAAAAAGGGGATAGGGAGAGGAAGGCGCATTTGGCACTCAACCAATCTTGGGATGCAAAACCCATTGCCAATATTCCCTGGACTCCACACTGTTGCCTAAAAGCACACCAAAAAGCTAAGTCACAATCACAAGCCCAAGACCCCATGCAAGCCATAGACTTAGGACTTTTCTGGATGTGGACCTCTACCCAGGAAAACGAGCTAGGAATCCTTTGAGGAAAAAACAGTCACTTTTAATACAGGCCAATAAGGTCCTGAATATTTCCCCATAACCACCAAAAGTCTGTGCAACAGATGGTTAGGTAGAGACAAAAGTATAAAATGCTGCCTGGTTAGAAACAAAAAATTATCTCAGATTTTTTTTTAATTTAAAAATGGTGATGAAAAAGAGAAAGGGGAAGGGGTTTGCCCATGTAATATGAATTGTGGGGCTATTGTGGAAGGTGGTTTTAGTCAAGTTTGAGTCATGATCTAGCATTTGTTCCCAGCACCATATCAGTGACAGTGTTTCTCTTGCAACAAAGATCCTAATCCTTAGAGTTAAAGGAAATATCCATGGCATGCCGCAGGACAAATGCCTGGCATCCTTGTGGGACCTTGTGCAGGGTTTGAATCCAAACTTTAAACATACAAATTAACAATTACCATGAGGCAGACCTGTGAACATGAAGATACTGATTTCAGGAAGAAACTTATAAATATGACAGAAGTGAAGAGGACCCTCCCCAACCACCTTTATCAAATATATTCAGTGCATGACCACCACAAAAATGATAAAAAGATAAAAGTTAAAAACCTAAATACAGAAAAAGGAAAACGGGGGAGGGGGGGACTCTGATCAAAGCTACACAAGCTAACCTGACTGGAATTTTAAAACTTACCTGAAAAAGTTTGTATATCAAAAGGAAAAGAGCTCTGATCTTTCATTGTGTCTTCAGAATATAGGTTCACAATTTACAATGATATCTCCTGAAATGTACCAATTGGTAACTTACCATGACTTTAAATAAGTCTAAGGAGGAATGCAGAGATAATTCAGTGGTTAAGAGCATTGACGGCTCTTCTAGATGACACGAGTTCAATTCCCAGTACCTGCAAGGAGTTTCAACCTCCTGATTGAAAGCAATGACTTCACCCAATCAATAACTTGCAAATACTTTGCTACTATTAATCTGACTAATATGACGAGTTTGCTGCACATTTCAACAGCCTCTTGGTCACAGTTGCTTTTGTCTACAAGGAGACATGATGCACCTTAGCTGAGCTACTTATGGCGTCCATGAGCAGCAGTGCTAGTGCACACAATCTTTGCAAAAGAAAAAAATTACATATTATGATTTTTTTTAAAGGAGTGAGAAAGGAGCTTACAAAAGCAAATGGGTCACTACCTCAGACATAGTAGAAGGCCCTTCCACGTCTACTAAATACTTTGAAGTCACTGGTTAACCCATGTGCCCTTCCATTCCTGACACTGTCAAGAATAGACACTGACATTCTCTTCATCCACAAAGTGAACACAAGTTCAACATCTGTGATAGTTTGGCTGATAATGGCTCCCATAGATTCCTATGTTTGGATACCTGGTCCCCAGTTGGTAGAAGGGGTTGGGAAGGATTAAGAGGAATGGCCTTGTTGGAGGAGGTTTTTCACTGGAGTTGGGCTTTGATTCTCAAAACACTTGCAGCACTCTCGGGGTACCTCTATCCTCTGGGTTGCTAAGATAACTACACATGGCCCTTCGGAATCTAATTTTTAAAATGCCTCTTTTTGGCCTCATACTATATTCCAGTAGAGTGGCCAACCATGAAATTATATTAGAGTCTTGGAATAGAACCTCATAGAGCTTGAACCTGTTCTCAGAAGTACCCAGTCACCTGTTTACTTTGGATTCTTGAAGTAGTGCCCTATTAGGTTGGCACGTCTACTAGGAACTCAGATACAGAATGAAGTCACATCTGGGCATTTTTACAAATTCTTCCCCAGGAGGGGTGATCTCTTCTCTGCTTTCTTATTTGACAGACACCATGACATTCATGAATTCCTCCATTTCTCAATGTTCTTAGCAATATGACAAATTTCTTGTGGTAAACTAAATAAATACAATAGTAATATTTCTATTATACACAATGGATCTTTATGGAGGGTTTTTTATTTTTGTCTTCTAGTCAAAACATTTCTAATAAAGGAAAAAGCCAAAGGGTGGTTTATTGGGCACATTGTAGGCATTCATATAAGCACTGGATGCCCTGGCCAATGGCCCCACTTGAACGTTTTTGCCAACTTGTAGACCATTACCAAGAGTTTCTCCCTTAGGTAATAAACATTGGGAATTTCATGTTTTACAGATACTCAAAAGGAAGAACTGGGTTAGCACAATTCTCCTAGTAGGTTCACACTACAACTTAACCACAACAGGATACTCTGATGTAGGATTCTTTCTGTATACTGTGAATGTGTTTTATTACCATTGGTTAATAAAGAAACTGCTTTGACCTATGGCAGGGCAGAATATAGCAAGATGGGAAATCCAAGCACAGATAGAGGAGAAAAAACTTAAAGTAAGGAAGACGTCAGCCCGTCACCAAGGAAACAAGACATGTAGAAAATGAGGTAATGCTATGGCCATGTGGCAATAGAGAGATTAGTAGAACTGGGTTCATTTAAGATATAAGAGCTAGATAGAAATTTGTCTGAGCTATTGGACAAACAGAGTTCTAATTAATAGAGTTTCTGTATGATTATTCGGGTCTGAGAAGCCAAAAAATGAAAGTGCAGTCTCTGTTTACGATACTCGTTATCTGACTAAGGGTCCTAGACAACAATAACAACCTGGGAAATCATGTGATTTAGAATACTCAGGCTGAGAGCCTGAGGAAGACATGTATGGGAATTCAACCTCCCATAAAGACATAGTGATGCTTAGGCTTGAGAGACAGCTGGGGTAAGAAGTCTAATGATCTTTGCAAACATTTTTTATTTAAAACACAACTTGGAAAATGACACCCCTGCTCCTGCTAAGTGTCACTCTCACCAAAGGCATTGACTGGTGTCTTGAGATAATGAGTTCTATGTCAGTGTCACACAGGTCCCTAAGTTGCCAATATTGGCTGGACAAGAGGCTGTATAGTAAAGTTCACTTTTTTATTGTCATCTCAAAATATGTTGTCCTTTTTTTGGTTAGGTGGGTGATTTGCATACAAGTAGAGATATTTTTATCAATTCCTAAGAGTCTCTGTTATTATCTGGTTATAAACTGTTGTTCACTAAGTTTAATAGCACATGTCTAATCCCACAACTCAGGAGGCAGGCTCAGGAGGATTGCCATAAATTTGAAACCTGCCTGGTTTGCCATAGTAAGTTTCCGGCCATCCAGGGTAATATGGTGAGACCCCCATCTCAATACAAAATGAAACAAAACCAAACTAACCAATCAAGCAAACATCAAAAGCAAAACAAACCACCTTAAATTGATGTCAGGCATGAATTATGGCTTAAAGCCAAAATTTAAGGCTGAGCATCTGATGCAATACTCTGCAACTGGTCCAGCCATACATCCCCTCTCCACTCTTTCTATAGATAAGGTTTCTGAGCCAGACACATGTTCTTATCAAAGGCACAAAGCACCGCTTCTAAAAACTCTGCATTAGCAGATTCTACTCTCTGCCTGCCTGTATAATTGTTCGAGCAAACCAATTACATCTTTTCCTCAGCAGCCAGTGGCATCTGCACATCATTATACATAAAAACTGACCTGTCTGTGGCCCTGAAAATATACAGTGTTCTCCCCATGCCCATTCCATTCCCATGCTGTCACTATATGTTGCTGATCAACTGCCCTCAGCTTTATGACTTTAGTGTCAAGTTACTTTTGGCTTTTCCTTTCGATGGGGGTGAATAGATGAAAACATCGCATAGTACCCATACCACTTTTCCTTCTCCCTTGAAAAAGAGCCTGAAGGATAGAAAGGGGAAAGGTGTTGGGTTTACATACATCATGTGTCCACATCGACCCTCAGTGGGGTGCAGCTTACTCTATTCTGCACACCACAATCTACAGTTGTTTCAAATGTAACTCCAACATTGAATTGAAGTATACAGAGCTGGCCCAGTCTAGGATATATGAAGTTTAATGTTTGTTTAAACCACTTATATTAGTGTTTGAAACCTATTAAATCATTTTGTTGTTTCTACCACACTCCTCTAAGAGCCTGGAAACTCTGAGGTGGTCTTTAAGCTCATCGACCTATGAGTCTCTGTTTCTTATGACTTCTCTACCTTTCTAGGGCCCTAGTACCTATGGAACTTCTCTACCTTGCTAGAATTTTCCCTGGAAATTAGAATGTTATTCTCTCTCTTGGATTTATTAACCCCACTAAAACTTCTATTGATATGTCTTCGCTGCTCAATTAAGAGGGCTGGAGACCTGGGGACCTCAGCAAATACTCCATAGCCTAGTTCTCCTCAGATTATGAATTCTCCCACTTGCTAGTAAATGATTCATTTCCCTTCCCAGAAACATAAAACCTTACTCTTATGTAATTGTTTGCTTTTTCCTCCTCTAAGGTTTGTTCTCAGTTCTCCAGTCTCATCTCAGAAGGCTGAAGTCAGGTTATTATCAGAAGCCGTTCTGGCGCTCATGACTGTGGCTCTTTGTTTTCACTTAACAAACGTCAGTTACTTGGGTGATCTTTTGTTCTAAATTGTGTGTATTATTTCCAGCTAACAGTATTCATGCAAGACACTAAAGGAGGTTTAACCAGTAAAGAAATCTCAGTTAATAATTAAATTGTTGTCAGTCATACAAATTTAGCAGCTCTTCTTCACTGGGCCTTTAGTTAAGCAGTTGCTTTCTATTTGTCTATAGGCTGTATATTGCTTTATTGCATTATTTCATTTAATTATTGTTGCAAATATGAGTGTGTGTGTGTGTGTGCGTGTGCGCATGGGAGAAAGAGAAAGCTTATAAATGTGAGATGAGGCCGGGCAGTGGTGGCGCACGCCTTTAATCCCAGCACTCGGGAGGCAGAGGCAGGCGGATCTCTGTGAGTTCGAGACCAGCCTGGTCTACAGAGCTAGTTCCAGGACAGTCTCCAAAACCACTGAGAAACCCTGTCTCGAAAAACCAAAAAAAAAAAAAAATGTGAGATGAGTAAAACTGAATTTTCTAGACATTAAGAATCTTGCCCTGTGTTAGGATTTAAATTTCTTATATGTAATTCCAGAACATGGGTTTTTTGTGATTTCATTATGTTCTATCCAGTTTCCATTGACCTTTATAAAATTGGATGATATTAATATGAAATGGAAATAGCTTAATTTAGAAATAAGCCTCCTAAAACCTACTTAGTACATCCATTTGTCACACGCATGAATCTCCTCAAACAAAGTATTGTCCTTCTGTGATCCCAATACTCTCTACAGTATTTCTACTTTATTATATTATATTGTATTAGTGTGTGTGTGTGTGTGTGTGTGTGTGTGTCTGTTAAACTCTAGTGTATATGTGTGTGTTTGTTTGCATGCCAGTGGTCATGGAAGCCAAAAGAGGATTATAACCCTGGAGCTAGACTTATAGGTAGTTGCAAATTGCCAAATGAATTCATGCCCATTGCAAGAACCACTGAGGCATCTCTGCAGCCCCATTGCCATAGTGCTTTATACTCAAAATACTGTTTAAGCAATTCGTCTGATTCAAAAACTTTGATTTGAATTTACTCTTAAATTTTTTTTACTCTTAAAAATATAGGTCATAGAACTGAAAAATATAATTTTGAAAATAATATGTGTTCTTTATGCTCCTCATTAACTATACAGTTTATATATAGGAATAACATACTTCCATATTCATTAAAATTCTTTCATAGAATAAATAGAAAACTTGTAATTTATGGCATAAACTTCTATATAATTTAATCACTATGCTATGACTGGGTGAGTTAATTTTACCTTCAACCTTATTTTCTTTTCAAAATCGGTAACAGAAATTACTCATTAAAAGCAGTATGAGGCCAATGTGAACTTTTATTTTAATGAACTTAAGAGTTTTTCAAATGTTATTTTAGAGTTTTCTTGGTGTACTTTATTTATCCTTATGGCTTTTTATTAGAATATTAAAATGATTTACATCTTATAAAAAGACATTTTCTCTTGAAAAGGAGAAAAGACATAAATAATGCAATAAAGGAAACCACTGTTTGATGCACTCACAATAGCAGACGGGGGCCGCGTGCTACTAGCCTGTCCTTTGAGTCATTTCTACATAGTAAGGCAAATCCACCTGAAATGCTCTGCAAAGTCCTGCAATTTCCCTGTGAAACATATAACGAAGATTTTGTGGCCTTCTCCCAGCTACATACGCCTCAGCCTAAATATCCTTTAACCTTAGCTGCTGAATGACCAGCCACTCTGCTCCATCCATCTGCCCTAACATTGACCTCGTCGAATTTCGCAGCCTTTAGATACTTTTTTTTTATAGCTTTGCTAACAGAATCATTTCCCTCCTGATGCCAGGCAGTGTAAATCAATGCCTCTTCTTTCTTCTGTGCTGTTCTGCCAGGAACTGGATTCTCACCTTTGCACTTGATTAAATTGTAGAAAGGAGAAGACAAATAAAATGAGGTCTCTGAAAATTACATCCCACCTCTGCCTGCCTGGAGCCTGGCAAACAAAATTTACAGCAAATTAGCTCTTCCTGAAATCTTTTTTAAAATCTTAATGTGAGAGCCAGGGGACATACAGGAGGAGGGAAAGAAAAAAACCCTCCACAAAACCAAAGAAACCCTATTTGCTGAGGATTAATCTTATGCCAGAAGAATGAAGGATGTGTTTGTCTAATTTGTTTGTGTATAACCGTCAATGATGACAGTTCTTATCAACACAGAGTTCCCTGTATTCCACGGAGCTTTGTATTTAGACAGTCTAGTATCATCTGTATTCTTAACTCTGTAGGTAATTGAGGCTAACAGGTTTGAGAATTGAATTAGAATACAGCTCAAGTCATTACATCTTTCTCACTGCATCTTGTAATCTCTTCTCCACCTTTTCCAGACTGCATTGATTAATTGGTTTTCACATCTAAGAGGATATGTCACTCACTTTGCAGGTTATAATTGGTGGTATTCGCAATGACGAGCAATGCACATACTCAGCCCTGGAGACCTACGAGCTCAGTTTCAGACCTAAGCAAAATTTTCCTTTTAGTAAATTAAAAATTGAACTAAATTATAAAATAAAATTTTGTTACCCTTGTTACATACATCAGGATATATGTCGGTGTCTTCCTCTGGTTTCTGCTATCTTTCATTCTCATGAGCAAGTATGAGGCTCACTGATAAAACCCCTTAATATCATTGTCACTAAGTACTATGTAGGGTACTTTTTCCTTCTGGAGAGACAGTTTCCTGGAAGGCAAGAGCAAATATTTCCTATGCATCGGCCATGAACATCAAGGATTCAGTTGCACACTCCAACTGAACTTCATATCCACTGATCTGCTGCTGCTCTCACTTGAAAAGCCTGTCTTTACAGACAGGAAGTTTTCAGTGAATCTGACACAAGAATACAATGTCTGTTGCTATTTTAAGCATTCTACATTTGTTTTCTAGGTCACTTGCATGAACAAAGAAAGACACTCTGAGTTGTCCTACCACTCTGTTTACATTCAAATTCTTCACTGACATCCTATGACATTTGATTAAGGATAACAAAGAACTTTGGAATAGGAAAATTCTCCCAAATCTATTTGAATTATAATAACTGAAGAAAATACCATCAACAACAAAACCAAGCAAACAAACTAGAAAATAATCACCTGACCCTACAAGGGTCTTCAGTAAGAGTCGAGAAAGAGTTGCTCACAGAAAACATTGCTCAGAGACGCTCATTTGGCTGGAAGGGAGCCTTGCCATCTTGAATCTATTGACTGAGATCTCTTTGGCTCTCTCAGAGATATAAAGGATGGAGAAAGCTAAAGGCAATATGGAAAAGATCTCATGTGTTTAACTAAAGTTTCACAAGTATTCCTGGATACATTTGCTTACCCGAATCAAGCAAATCAGAAGAAACATTTGGAAATGAAGTCGATATTTACCAGCTTCATAAGAGAGAGAGTCTGAGGACAAATGTGTGAAAGAAGTGAAGACACTTCATGAACACTTCATATTGTTTCAGGCATGCTTTAATTAAAAGATGAAGCTCAATATCTGATCAATGTGATCGTTGTCCTTTCTTTCCCCAACATAATATTTTTATTGATTATTTTGGAATTTCACAAAATGTACCCCAGCCACATTCATTCCCCAGTCCTCTCGGGTCTGCCCCCTTAACCCTATGATACTCATCAACCAAAAACAAGTCCAATTTGTGTTGCACATGTGGTCATTGGAGCATGGTCAAATTCCCTATGGCTATCCCCTTAAAGATAACTGAGTCCTTCCCCACCCTCACCCCCACCAGAAGCCACCAATTGTGGAGAGCTACACTGCAGCTTCCTTATCACAATTTTTAAGAGTTTTTCTTGGTCAGATTTTCCCAGATCAACTGTATACCCTACCCTCTTTCTTAACTTCGTTCATTGATATGCATCTTTCTGCTCTAGCAGTTTAGAGATCCCCCAAAACCCCTTTTAATTCATCCTATCAAAACCAACTCTTGGGAAACCATTCATTCACTCATTCATTCATGTACAGGTTTATGCCCTAGACTAAATGACCCAACCCATTAATGGTAACATTTCAACCAATTAACTAATGGAAAAGAAGTATCTTTTTTTTTTTAAGGTAGGATACATGTTCCATGAATCAACAAAATTTTGTCTTCTACCTATTTTCAAGTCTGGAAAGGATATTAGGCTTGTGTTTCTAGTACAACCAGATCCACAACATGAGGGAATTTCTTAACCGCTTTAAGCATCAGTTTCCTTGGTCCTTTTTGTGTAATGTCCCCTCGATGTTTGCATTGTAGGCAGGAATACCTATGTGTCTTTAGTTTTCTTTCTAGTAAATAAGTAGCTACTACCTGTGATCTCACTGATTCATTGTACTGGCTGGTTTTATGTCAATTTCACACAAAAATTAGAGCTATCTGATTGGAGGGAACCTTGAGAAAATACTTCCATAAAATACAACCTTAATTTTCTGAATTAGTGCTTGATGGGGGGGGGGAAGCACACTGTGGGTGATGCAATCCTTGAGTTGGTGATCCTGAGTTCTATAAGAAAACGGGCTGAGCAAGTCATGGGGTATAGTATGGAGTGGCAGACTGTGTTCCTGTATTCTTTTAAACACTGCTTGGCCCATTAGTTTCAGCCTCTTACTGGCTAACTCTCACATCTTGCTTTAACCCATTTCTAATAATGTGCGTAGCACCACAAAGTGGCTTACCAGGGAGGATCTTAACATGTGTCCATCTTGGAGAGGAGAGCTATGGCGACTGCTTCACTCAGCTTTTATTCTCCCAGAATTCTGTTCTGTCTACTCTGCCTATCTAATTTTCTGTCCTATCAAAGGCCAAGGCAGTTTCTTTATTAACCAATGAAAACAACAAGTAGACAGATAACCTTCCTCCATCAATGGGGAGCAAGGCAGTAACAACACTCCTCCATGACTTTTGCATCAGCTCCTGCCTCCTGGTTCCTTCCCTCCTTGAGTTCCTGTCCTGACTTCTTTCCATAACGAACAGCAATACTGAAGTGTAAGCCAAAGAAAGCCTTTCCTCCCCAGCTTGCTTTTTGGTCATGGTGTCTCATTTTAGCAATAGAAACCCTAAGACACTTGTGTTCCACACACCTGCTTGAATCACACCTAGACTTTCTAGCCACTCATCAGAAACAGGAGAATGCTAAGAAAGAACAAAATGGTTAAACCACAGTCTAGTTAAGTTCCAAGCATTTGAAAATCAATTTGTTTTCACTTTAAGACCTATGGACTAAATATACTAATTGTAATAACCTTAACAGTTTAGAATTTGGAAGTGTTTTTACTAAAATTTACTAAAATTATATCTTATTTGCATCAAAAGCATAAGCTTATAATTATCATGTGCACGATGGCTCTTATTTGGGTTGAATGAAAATGTTCTGGTACAAATTCCCTTGTCATCAGTCCATTGTCCCTGAAGCTTTTAGTCCAAGAGGAGTTCAGTTTTAAATTCCCAGATACACACTGTGCCCTAGAAAACAGGGATTTCAGAAAGCCTGGAATCCTCAAATGCCGGGGTCTGTGACACTCTGACTATATGCAAATATGCAAAGAGGAACATTTCCGGCATTTTCAGTAGCCCCTAGTCCAGCATATGGAAGAATGAAAAACAGCATAAGAGCTCGAATTTTTCTTTTTTAAATGCAATCATGCATAACATTCTTCAGCAAATGTTTATGGGTCACAGAGAGAAAGCTGATGTTCCTTCCATCTCCTCACAGAGCCTCTAAAATCTAAAGTACTGTTGACTGCCATGACTAAAATTCTAAGCCAGTTCCACAGTAAATTCTAGAAAGCTTTATATAACTTGAAACATGTTTCGGAGGTGTCTTTCAATATTAAAATAAACTAGTTATAGCAGGAAATAAGTATTTCTTTGTATTCACAGTATTTTTCAAATAAGGTCAAATAAGATGGACATTTTACTTTAGAATCTAAAATTCTTCTTTTTCATTTAATCCTTTTTAAACTTACTTTCAGATTTATTTGCAAAACATAGTTAGGTTATTCATCTCTCTATTTTTATATACACATAATAATTAGCACTATACATGAAATTTGTAGTCTTTTAAAAACTATAACTCTTTTTTATTGCTCACATTTTTGCATTATCTCCTCCTTAGTACACTGGATTGTACTGTCTACAATGAGCCTGTGATGGAGAAAAAAATAACAACTTTTTCACAATACATTTTAGTGACCTATGAAGGTAACCCATTGATATTAAAATTAACAAGTGTGTTACAGAATTTTGAAATGTTTAGAAATATTTTAGTAGATTTGTTTTAAGATGGTGATCTATATTTTACATAAGAAATTTGCATGTCCCTCTGCTCTAGATGATCACATATATAGTCCACTTTCTTTTCTACAATTTACTGGAATTGGTATGAACTAATGGATGTGGTTAAAGGCAGCCAATAAAAACAAAATGAGATAATCCATGAGTAATTTGTCACATAAACACACTCACATGAACACACATATATGGCACACACACATATACAAACATGCAAATAAAGAAATGAGTTTACAGGATGTGAAGAGATAACTCAACCCTCTCTCTCAGCACCAGAATCTGAGCTGAATATCCAAAACCCATGTTTAAATAAATGCCAGGCATGGTGGCACATACTTGTAATTCCAGAGTTGGTGAATTAGAGACAGATGATCCCTAAGGCATGCTGGTGTTTTCTTAAAATTTAAGAGTTTAGAGAACATTCCAGTAGTCTAAAGGAGAGGTGAGAATAATTAGCAACGTAGCTCATGTCTCCTACTTAACAATCCATAAAATCTCAAGTGATTTGCATTTAAAATCGACCTGTTTTCACAGAATTATATGTGACAGAGCTAAAAACAATCAGTGACAAAACATGAGACACACAGGCTTTGCAACGGTTTGTCACCTGATCTTGGTGCCTCTGTTTCTTAAATAGAACCTTCGGTGAGCACATAAGGCTGTCTAAACCTCTGCTTAGACACAAAACAAAACCCCCCAAAGTTGAGGAGACTACGTGTGACAATGCATGTGGGGTCAGTGTGGACGACCCATTAATGTTGTGACAACCCAGGACAGGTTAGCTGGTCACTTCCGCTCATCTTGAGAGGTGTTCATCTCTCTTTAGAAACATGGTCTTCCTCCTGGATTTTCTTTCTTAGAAAAAAGCACAGCCAGGGACCTTGAGAAAAGGCACAGCATAAGAGGCAGGACAGCAACAGTAGAGCTGGACATGAGACACACAGGCTGCCCCTCTTGGGTCTCAGAGGCGTCCTTGCTAAGTGATATTCCTATGGAAGACACTCTTGCAGGTGGATACTTGAACAGAAAAGTTGTCCCAAAGAGCACTTTCTACTTTTTCACTGCAAAACTGCTCAGAAGTCCAGTTCAGCACTAGAGAAACTGGTTTCACTCGTGTTAGCTGCCTCTGAAATGGCAGAGGCAGAGTCAGCCTAGTATTAATAGTACAACAGGAATAAAGTGGAGTTGGAGGCAGAAATTCTAATCCCTCTCTTCTGCTGTGACCTTGGGCAAAAGGTTAAGGTACTTCCCTCCTCCATGAGTAAGAGACTTAAACTAGACAGTATCCACAGTCCTTTTTAGCTGAGAAACTCTGCCGTCTAGTGTGTTTCACTCCTGGCTTTTATTAGACATCCGCAACACAAGTCTTTCACTCCTTCCATGTAATCTGGACCTTGCAAACATAAATACATCCCCTCACCCACACAGGCCAGACATGCGCAAAGCTTTCTGTCGAACACCTAGGGACGGAGTGAGGATGGGATTCAAAATACAGAAATCAGGCAGGTTTTTTTTTTGTTTGTTTGTTTTTTGTTTGTTTTTTAATCTAAACTGCTACTCAATCTGCTAAATCAGGACATTTCAGGAGGACAATATCTGGGGACACTGATTCCTTAAAAGCCAAACAAAAACATTTTCTTTAATATTAATGACCAAGTAGTTAGAGAATCACCGTGAAAGGAAAAGGCATCTTTCTCAAAGTCTGGCACACAGATCACTTTGCATTTCCAGAGTCTTAGATGTTTGCTGAAAGCACTGGGAAGTGTGGCCAAGCATCCATCCTGAAACAGTTTTCTCGAAGATTCCACAGAGACCAACTTAACACATAAAACAGTTTGTAGATGTTTACTAAGGAACATCATCATAGGATAAAAGCTCAAAATCTATGAAAATGACATAGGAAAGATGGGGAAATATGATAGTAATGTCGACATACTTTATTTCTATGTAGCATTGCTTCGTTATTTCACTTGGTTCTTATCATAACCTATGGAAGCAACTCCATAACATGCCTTGAACTGTCCAAATATCATCAGAAAGTTCAGTTAATTTCCCAAAGATTAGAAAATTAATAAGTAGATGTATTAGAACCCCAAAGTCATCTCACATAACTAGGAAACAGATCACACCACTACAGAATGTTTAAGAGCTGAACATGCCCTTTGAAATAAATGATTTGCTAAAACTTTTCTGATGAGGCAGCTAGAAATATGTCAAGTGCCTATTGACTGGCTGTATTGGCTACCCTGCAAATGGTAAGGTTATTATACCAACTATAGATTAGCCAAGATAAAATGAATATTAACTAGTAAGTAACAGTGATTCAAGGATTTCGCTGGATCATTTCAGGTCAACAACCCTCAAATACAGATATTTATTTTACTACTCTGAAACCCAGGCATATGCTGTCTAGATTTCCCAGCTAATAAGAATGCTGGTGAGTGGCCTTGCTTTTTGATCTCTCTTTACACCATGCCCTGGAACTGCATTGTCTAACTTAATATATATCCACTCATTGTGGCTTTAGTGATAAATAAAAAATAGCCTTATTAAACCCGCAGTTTTCTTTCAAACAATAAATAGTAAAAATACTATCATTACAGATAACATTTGGAGGACAGATTTCTATTTGTTTTTCTCTTACTGGCTCCTCTAAATTTACCTAAAAACACATCTGTAAATATGTTTGCTTATCTTCAACTCTTCACTAAGTAGAACAGGATGGGTCTGTCAGATTGCCAGATCCAGAACTGGCCCATTGAACACAATTATTATAACACAGTACTGGGCTTTTAAAAATGTGTTGAAACTCAACAAGCCTTAGCTATGTGAGATGCAGCATGAGCTTTTAAAAAATCCTACTCAAATTGTTAAGCATGAACAATACGAGTCATATGACTTTTAAATGAATAAACATTCTTCTCTTTCCTGTATTCATGCCCTTTCTTTTTTCTCTTCCTTCTTACCTGTGATATAAACTTTCTAAAATATGTTTACATAAGGTGCCTTATTAGATCAATATGTAACATGCCACTCTCATACATATGTGGACACATATACACATAGAAAGAAGAAATGGTCAAAAATTAAATGTAATACTTACTAGGTGTATATACGTGTAGTAAATGTCTTCTGATTGGTGTTTAGTTTCCTTTATAATATTTTGTTGCTGTGTTTGAAGAGAGGTCGATTTTTCAAATTTTCATGCCCATTCATATTGTGTGGCTATATTTGGTCAAACAAAGGAGCTATTTCTTTCCCCAAGTCAATATCTAATTTTCTTAGTAGAGAAACATGAAAGGATACTTACAAATCTCTGATTAAAATGTGCTGTTATTTCTAAGAGAGGTGAAGGGCGATGCCAAAATTCTTTCTTTCCTGAAAATGGAAAACAAAAAGGGAGAGAAGAAATACTCATTGGAGAACCAAAAGGAGAATAATTAAGTTAATAATAAAATTTGAATATTTTGACTGTGTTTTTGAAACAGGTTTAAACTAATAAACACTATGATTTTCCCGGATTCCTTAGGAAAAGTAGAACCTCTGAGTCAATGACACTGTGTGCTGAAAATTCAAAGGGCTTTCACTCCCAACACCAGATGTACGTAAGATTATCAGTTACAACATCTATGGAGTAATTAGTGCATCAGCACTGAACAAAGGCAAGTTGAGAAAAAAAATTCATCTCACAGACACAACACACAACAGCAGTTTTGCACTCACCCACAGAAAGATCATGTAAGAAAGCACGTGACGTTGCTATATTTTTGAGAAGTTGTGGGTATCCATCACACATTTAGAACATGCCCTCGTGTAGCTCATTTGGAGAGGATGTGAAATGTCTCCCACAGGCTCGAGCCTCTGAGCTTTGGTCCCTGGATGGTAGTGGTGCTCGCTAATGAAACTGTAGGAAGTGAGAACCACCTGGAGAGAGGAGGTTACTAGGAGTGGACTTTAAGGTTATAGTCTGATCTGGGTCCACCTTGTCAACTCTTCTTTTACCACAATGTGTAAGTATCTGTGCCTTCAGCTCTCACTTCTTGTGATGACTCCAACTACCCTGTGTTTCTTGCTATGTTAAACTGTATCACTCTAGCTGGTACCCCAAAGAAATCTTGCTTCTCTCAGATTGTTGTTTCTCTCAGGTATTCTTCCACAGAAGCCAGAAATGTAAGAGAGACTGACACATTGCATCCAAGTGCCCAGCACAGATATGGGTACCACAGAGAA
This sequence comes from Neodon shergylaensis, assembly GCA_025134845.1. Taxonomy (NCBI): domain Eukaryota; kingdom Metazoa; phylum Chordata; class Mammalia; order Rodentia; family Cricetidae; genus Neodon; species Neodon shergylaensis. Next base: position 4,239,173 of record JABTXL010000342.1, read on the forward strand.
GGAGCCATCTTCATTCCAGCTATAAAAACGGATTGCATACACTCAGCTCCTCTTCACAGAATGGCCCCTGGCTCTTGGCTTAAGCATGCTATACCAATTGGATGAAAAGTTGTAGGGATATGACTTTCCAGTACCGGTTCACATTAGCCACTCATAGAAATGGGGTGTTTTGTCCCAGGGCAGTGTGAAATTCACCCTTTCTATACTGTTTCAGCAATCTGCATGCTTGCTTCCTGGAGGATCATTCTTTACCTACATTTTGGGTAAAGTCATTTCACAGTAAATCTGTTCATTCCTTTCCAGGCTTACTATCACTATGTAATCAAGCTCAAGCGTCTTCTCTTGGTATAAGCTGTTCTGCAGAAATTACCTGCACTCTACTTTCCTCCTTGGTTTTTACTCCAGTCAAATATACCCCAGTACTAAAACTCTAATGTTATTCCCAGGCAGAGGGTGTATATATGCCTTTGTGGCTGAGGCTCTTTACCCTCAATTTTCTCTCACCCCTTGTTAGCATCTATTCATCTGTTCTAGGTCAACTTGGGCAGCCCTTCCCAGAATCCTTTCACATCTCTTTCAGACTACGTAGAACACTAATTATCCCATGTATTATAAATTATAAATTGTTCTCAGTAACCGCCTTTATTCTCATGCTAGCTTTTGTTTTGTTTTGTTTTGTTTTGTTTTTCTTTTTAAAAACCTTTCGAGGGCTTGAACAATGACTCATTTGTCTTATCTCTAGCACAATATTTCGCAGATTGTGGAAGGAATGCAATAAGTAATTTGTTGAACGCCAAGGTGTGTGAGGTTCTTTTGAGACTTACAGCTGCCTGAATGCGTATTTTACTACCTTGTGAGAATTTTAAAAGTAGAAAGAGGACATTTTTAGTTTCGTTCCTCTACCCCACTTCTCATATGGTCTCTTACTGTTCCACTCACGTAGGGATGGCTTCCCTTCGGTAGTCTTACATGTGTAGGCCAAATAAGAGGAAGTGAGAAGAGGAAGAGAAAAATAAATGACGAAACAGTCATATGGGAAGTAACAAGAAGACAACAATTTGCAAACTTACATATTTATAGACTATAATGCCTATGTACATCACTATAAATCCAAAATAAAAAAATGTCACAACCCCACTTTCCTTTTCTAGCCATTTGCATACACTCGGTGACAAAGATCTAGCAGAAGGGGCAAACAGGATTTCACTATGAAGTCACCTGATAAAACCATGCATTACTGCTTGCAGTTGTTTTGTTTTGCTTTTGAGACAGGGTTTCTCTGTGTAGCTTTGGAGCCTGTCCTGGAACTCACTCTGTAAACTAGCCTGGCCTCAAACTCAGAGATTTGCCTGCCTTTGACTCCTGAGTGCTGGGATTAAAGGTGTGCACCACCACCACTTGGCCCACTGTTTGCAGTTTTTAAATGCTAGTTAAAATCTCTATAATTTTATGCCCTTTCCAGAATTAAATTTAGAATTGATTTTTGTTTGTTTGTTTATTTGTTTGTTTCATTTATTGTGTTCTTCCTCTGTGTAGCCCTGGCTGTCCTGAAACTTGCTCAGCAGACCAAGCTGGCCTAGAACTCAGGAATCCATTTGCCTTTGACTCCCAGGTACTGGGAATAAAGATGTGCACCACCATTACTTGGCTAAAATTTAATTTAGTTTTTTTTTTTTAAATGTAATTTTTTCCTACTGTTCACAACAAGACAAACATGAAATAAGAATATAATAGAACAACCATTTCCTTCCTAAATTCTTTTTGACTAATGTCACATACAAAATATTTCTCCAATGGACTTTGAAAAGGGTTTTAAGCTCATTATTTTGACTATTATTATATTAAAATTCAGATTTACAGATAGTATGATAAACATAAATATAGTGAAAATTGAAACTGAATGAATCTCTGATGTGGGATTCCCCTCTGTATGCTGTGAATATGTTTTTATTGCTATTGGTGAATAAAGAAGCTCCTTGGGCCTATGATAGGGCTGAATATAGTCAGGCTTGAAGAGATATAGCAAGAAAGTAGACAGAGTCAGGGAGAAGCCATGTACCTGCCATAGGAGATAGAAGCCCAACACTGGACAGAAGCTTACTGGTAGGCCACAACCAAGTGCCGACACACAGATTAATAGAAATGGGTTAATTTATGCTATAAGAGCTAGCTAGAAATATGCTAATAAGCCAAGCAGTGTTTTATTTTGGGTCTGGGCAGCCAAGACAAACAAGCAGCCTTTTGCCAACAAATCTCTAGTCATCCTTTTCAATTAAACACTTTATACAAAACTATAAAAATTCCTGAAAAAGTTTTAAGAAAAGTAGGATATACCTACTATGTCTGTAGTATTGACATACTACAAAATATGTATTGACATGATCCAGAGTCGTCTAAGAGGAGACTCTCAATTGAGATCCAACTGGCCTGTATTTGTCTATGAGGGATTGCTATGATTGCTAATTAATATGGAAGGACCCATCTCACTGTGGGCAGCACTGTCCCTAGGGCAGATGGTCCTAGACTGTATAAGAAAGCTATCTAAACAAACTTGAAAGAAAGCCAACAAACAGTGTTCATCCACGATTTCTGCTTCAGATTCCTATTAGAATTCCTGTGCCATCGTCCTTCATAATGAAGTGTAACATATAAGCTAAATAAGCCATTTTTACCCATAAGTTGACACAGGTCATGTCATTTGTCATAACCACGAGAGAAAACTGGAGCAATATCTTACATAATTTTATTTTTAAGTTATAAAAATTATTAGACTAATAAGTGCTAAATTATAGTTGCATATATATTAAACATTTAAAGATAAATGTAAAATGAAATGAGAATGTGTTTGTGGTATTTGAACAGGAATGATCCCATAGGCTCTAAATGATTGCTCTAAATGATCCCATATATCTAAATGATTGGTACCTAGTTGGCAGAAGTGGTTTTTGGAAGGATTAGCAGGTATGGCATTGTTGAAAGACGTATGTCACTGTGGGTTGGCTTTGAAGTCTCAAAAATCCATGTCACACCAATTCACTCTCTGTGTCTCCATGTTGTGGATTAGGATGTGAACTTTTGGCTACTGCTCCAGCACCATGCCTGCTTGTCTGCTATAATACTTTCTACCATGATTGTCACGTACTTACTTGTAAGAGACACAAGGTCCATGTGCTCACAGATAAACACTAGGGAAACCAGGAATGCTAAACATGCAGGGTTGTCTATTCAAAGGGAGAGATATAAGACCTATTTTCTGCCCAGGGGGCTGGGTGCAGCCTGGTGACCTTTGCTCTATCTGTATGATCAAGACCACAGCAAATCCTCTCCCTGACTTTTAAGAGGAATCATCAGTTCATCTACAGAATTTACGTTTATGGAAGAGGTCACATGTCCTTTCAATGTAATCGTGTCTTAAGCTTTATTGTGTCTATAGGATTTAGTTAATTATCACCAGGAAACATTTTTTCCAAATTGTATTGTTATTAAATATGCCTGAAAAAAAATACTGGTGCCAGACTCCTGAAGTTTGAACCAATGCCAGCTACTGAGTCATGCTGAACTGGACTTCCTTCTTGTCTATCATGGATCGATACTCTGTTGGCCATGGTATTTGCAGAGATTCCCATCTGCACTCACTCTCTGAAACTGCAAGCCAGTACTCAATTCATGCTTTCTTTCATAAGTTTCCTTGGTGATGGTGTCTCTTCAAAGCAACAGTGACTAAGGCAGTGTTCTAATATAATTTCTTAAACTTTGGTATGTAATGAATGATTTTCATGATAGGGATACCACACAAGGTCTGATCCCTTCTGTATTTTCTCTGCTGGAATTATATTTTCTTTCAAACTCGGTAATATTTTGATAGCTAAGAGATACAAAAGGCAAAAAGAGCAAGTGGCCTCACTAAGATGGATTTCATTTCTTTCAGGGAAGGGGATCAAAATGTGTGTCAACAGAAATATGTTAAAAACAAACTCCTTCAGAATTGTGAGCTGTCAGAGATCTTGATTATCATCTAGTCTAGTGATTTCTCAACTATTTTATTACAAATGAACTCATAATACAAGGCCAATATAAAGATAGACACATGAAGAACATGTGTAGATATCAAAGGCTTCCAAGCCTGAGGCTCTTACTATTCTTTCCTCCATTGTTGTGTTCTTTCTAATCAAGGTTATAGTTAGAAAACTACACGGCCATTTGCTGTTATGGAGGTCTAACCCACGAGGCTAGAAATGAAATAAGAGCAACCATTTCACATCTGCATGCAATAAAATTGCTAAAAGCACCTGTCCTAAGTGTTATGTGCTGACCTTTCCCTCCGATGCTCTTCTTTCACAGGACTGGCTTCCTCCATAACGTTTTTTTTTTTTTGCCAGTAAATCTGAATCTCATTTATTAAAAATGTAAATCATGAGTAGATAAGGTTTAGCGTTAACAAAATAATAAACATATTTTTCTCTTTACTACTAAAATTATGACAGGTCGGTTATGTAAGTTTTCATCTCACAATACCTAGAATATAGACAGAGATTATCTCAGTCAAAAGTGTGTGTCCTGCTATAAAGATACTCGTGCATCAAGTTGTAGGATTGGGGATTGAAATAAGTAGTTTTGGAACAAAGAATCGACTAAATACAAGGTAAGATTTTTATCTAAGCTTGCATTTCACTATTTTTCAATTTCTATGAGGTGCTAAATCTGCTCTTCATTAAGTATTTTTTTCCATTTTGCTTTTCTATAGCAAATAATAATTTTGTAAGTAATAGTGTAATATATAAAAATATGAAAGTTGAATTGTGTCCGGTAGGTACCATTGCGTTCTGTAAGGCATATTAACAACTATTGTACTGCGTAGCTTTCAAGGGTTGTTCTTAAGATGCATCTAATTTCTCAAGCATGACAACGGTGGAAACAACATCAGAAGGGAGTTATGATAATTATGATGACAACTAGGTATGTTATGACTATACCTTCCACCTACAACCCAAAGAATTAGCTTAGGAAAAAAGTGACAGTTTGTATATGATACACGGGAGGTATGCAACACATGTTTGGTAACCAACAATGCACTGATGAAAGAGGGGCCGAGAATACAGAGGCTAAGATAGAACTTAAAGAATTTTTTAAAAATTTTTTTAAAAACTATATTCTCTCAATTTACCTACCAATCCCAGTTCCCACTCCCTCCCCTCCTCCTGTTCCCTCCATCTTCCTTTTCCATCTCACCCCCCCCATCCACTTCTCAGAGAGGGTAAAGCTTCCCATGGGGAGTCCACAAAGTCTGACACATTGATTTGAGGAAGGACCAAGGCCCTTCCTACTGTATCTAGGCTGAGCAAGGTATCTCTCTAAAGAGAATAGGTTCCAAAAATCCAGAACAAGCAGTCGGGATAAATCCTGGTCACTGTCAGTGGCTCCGCAATCTGCTCCAGCCATACAACTGTCACCCATATTCATAGCGTCTAGTTTGACCCTATGCTGGTACTTAAGAAATATTAAAAGTGATTTTATGTGTTAGGCTATTGGAAAAGCTTAACAAATTTTAATGTTAAATAAGTATTACCCTAAAAGAATGAGTAGATTCACAGTAAGCAAACAGATCAGTGAAAGTCTCTAAATGTAATCTCAATGGACAATAAAATACCACCAAAAGGTGAAAATAAAAAATTAGAATATTGAGATGACACACGACTTTCCTGTGAAGTGATCCCCCATTCTGCTAGAGAACTAGAACACTGAACACAGACAAAGATTATTAATCTGCCTCCTGTGTTTTTAGGTGCAGACATCCCAAGCAACTGTTCCATTAAACGTGATTTCTCAGTTACTTCTAGACTGCACTCTGAAAGAAAGGAAGGTGTTCTTTTCCTCTTTGCACACCAAACTAAATCTGTTGGAGGGAGTCACTAATTACAAAATGGACAAAGATCCTATATTACAGATGATGCAACAAGAAGGGAGTGGCCTCATCGGTGACAGAGTCAGGTCATTGTATGTCCCTGACCTGTTAGTAGAACTGTCAAAAAGAGAAGCTAAGTTAACAATATATTTAAGCCACTGCTATTTTTAGGCTTTATTAGAAGCACCAAACCCATTAATACATATGGCGAATTTTTTTTAATGAGAAAATTCATGGAAAGTAATCCTAGGAGATATTGGATGAGGGTCATGGAAACGTGTCTTAGCTTCAAGTCTGGGAAACTAAAGCAATAGTAGAACCAACAAATTGATGACAGGAGAGAGAGAAGGAAATCAGTGGAAGAGACAAGGGAAGATGCTCAGTAAGTCACTGGAACCAGGAGCCTGCAGCACAGACAGTGGAGGAAATTGAAAAAAAAAAGATCAGCATTTTTTATAGTATATATAACTTACAAATGAGAATAGAGCATCAAATAAGATATCATGTAGTGTCCAAAATTGAATAAAAGATTGTTTGCACACAAATCAGAAAGAAGTGGCAAAAATCGGCACAGCAAAAAAAGAGCATTTCTTACATAGCAGTGGAAAATGATTAAAAGCAACAGAATTAAAAGCTGGCTAAGGCATATAAGGGAATGTCATGTAGTCTATAGCTGTTTAAAATTCATATAAATATCTGGTGAAAAGTTAAAACAATCATTTCTTGAAATAGAAAGCATTCATCAAGGTTCCAAAGAAGGTGAGCTCAGGACCAGGAACTATAGCACCTAAGCATCTTCTCCCTTTGAAAGAAACTTTCCTAGCAAAAGAAAGAGGAGATCCAGTAAAAGAAAACAAAGGAAGCAAAGGAAGCATAGATGTCTTGGTTTTGACAATGCTATACCTAAGAGGCTGCTTACCCCAGAAATGGCAAACTGAAGCCAGAATCGCCTCCTCTATTTTTGTTTCTACATTTTACAATTAAGCCTCAAAGTTAATAAAAAATAATAGAAAGTTTGCAACAAGGAAATAAGAACAAGGCAACAGTTTAAAAACTTATGTAATTCATGAGATGTATTCCAATTGCTGGACAGTCACCAACATTCGAGAATTTTCAGGGGATATTACACCATGTACCACGACCCCCAAGTATCTTCTTTCTCTACCTGGACCAGGCCATCCCATGAAAAGAACATATTTCAGGAAGAAATCAGATCAATGATTTCTGATTCACTTTGTAGCATGAACTTCAGATTGATCGTTGATCAATGTTCCCATGGAACATTCGGGAAGATTCTAGGACTTTCTTTTAGAAAAGAAAGATAGAAGTAATAATTGACTACATCAACTCATAGAAGCAACTGGACACAAATATGAAGAAGAGGAAGACTGATAAATTCTACCCAGTGGAGAATTTGGGTTCTATTTAATGTTATATTAACATTATTATATTTAAGACCAGATGCTTCATACCTATCATGGTAACATTAGTAATCAGCTCAAATGAAGCTCATTTGTTTGGGAAAGGCATATCTGTGTGCTCCAGGGTGGTTCGAGACAACCAAGCACTGTGTGATCATGAAGCTCAAGCCTCACCCTGGGCTACAGGAGACTATTTTTTTGCGCATGTAGCTTAAGAACAAAGTCTATCTTCTCTAATTTCTGATCTTTCTAGAACCAGAGAGAAGGTGCCACTGAAGAGGACTGCACAGACTGGGACATCATAGCTGTCATTCACTATGTCCAAGAAGTATTCTTAGCTAAATGTAAAAACTATTGATGCCATTAAAGTCCAATTTAGAACGTAACATTTTAATACACTTTTTACAAATATATATTCTCCTTAGAACAATGATTACTAGACAAGTTAAATTCTAGGCATTACACTAGATATATTAGCTTATTTAGATATAGTTCAAACTAAGATATTAAATTTAATTTAAAGGCAGACAAAGGTTTCAGATAAGATTTTTTGAGACGTAAAAAAATCAACACAAAAGTATTTAATTTAAGAAGTCTTTTTTCCTCCCCACCTGATCATGACTACGTGGCTAATACGTCCTATCTCAATGCACACTTCCTCTAATAGCACCTTTTCCATGTCAGGGCTTATCTGGCTCTGGGAAAAACAGCAGCTGCAGTGGTGATTTACTAAAGTCTGTTCGCAAAGCTGCTGCTGCTACTGAAAGCTGTGCTTCTGGTTCAGTCATTGCCCTGTTGTGGGACCTGTCACAGAGTCATCAGCCTCATGTACTGACTGTGTCAATTGATATTCTCCTTGCACTGCCACACATCACACAGAGCTTGTTGAAAGCACCTTCTCACAGACGTTTAAACACTAGAATAACCACACAATTATGAAAATGCAATTGTGAAAGAGATGATTTAAAAAAAACCACTATTACGATGCTGAAGGACTACGTGATTTTCAGTTGAATGATCTCAGCCACCCTCGATGTTGCCCCAAGGGGTCGTTCGCAGCCAATCATATTCCAGTTGTAACAGAAATGTCAAATTTAGGGTCATGAGTGGAGTATATATCTCAAAATGATAGGTCAAAATTACAGCCCCTAGTGCCTGTGAATAGAATTGGACTTGGGAGTAATTGTTGGAAGGTGACCAAATTAAGTCCTGGTAGAATTAAATGAGTCATTAACCAAATATGACCGCTGTTCCTGTAGCAAGAGAGGAGCCAGTGCTTCATCTCAATACCTGCAGATATTGATTTCTTCTCATCACCATGGTGACTGAAACCCAGGAGAACAAAGGGTATGTTAACAACATTAGAATATTATTTTCATGAAAATTTCCCAAGCAAATCGAATGCCGAGAAAATGATACCAAGGGGGCCAGAGAACGACAGGAGCAGAGAAGTGAGACACTGGACTCCTGCTCTGGCATCTCCCTTGAGGGCAGAGACACAGGTGCTAGACTCAAGACATCTTTGGATAGCCTTAGCTCTGTCACTGAAAAAGCTAAAACACTCTTTGTAACCTTCAGCCTGCTCCTGAGTAGCACAAGACGAAAACTTTCACCAAATTCACACAGCAAGTCTCGGTAATGACTTGCAGCAACGTCACTACTACTTATCTCAGCGCTGGTCCAGACAGGCACTTTACGCGTGGCAGAAATAACTACCCTCCCATGGATTCTGCTTTTTCTCTTTTGATCAGAAAGAAATGAGGCCAAAGAAATATGAGTCAACTCTAACATACCCATGTGTCATAAAAATTACTTCTACATCCAGACTATATCAAACCGGAAATTTTTACTCTTGAAAACATCTCAAATTTTGTTGGTAGGAACACTTCTAAAATATATCAATTCCTCTTTCTTGTTTGTTTAGATACTGATATCTACTATCAGTAGATATTTAGAAGATATTAGATAGGGTAGTATATTTTATATATTTAAATATTTATAAATATTTTCTATGTTATTATTGGACCACCTGTAACATTTATGAATATTAAATATCATTAGATGATGCATTATGTTATTTTTTTCATAGACCAGAACAGTAATTTCTTATAGTAAAAGCATGCTTATCTCAAAATATATCTTTTCAAACTTTGCTTGATCTTTCACATATAAAGCTTCATATATCCAAAGAATCTAGTTATCCTATCCTAAATAATTTTTTTAGTTGAAACAATATAAGTTGTACATAAGTTGATATTTCTCAACTTTTCCAAATTGTTTCTTAAACAATCAACTGTTTAAATCTAAACATAACTGTTTACTTTTAAGAAAGACTTCTAAAGATGTTAAGATGCAGAAGGAGATGACTCCAGAGAAACATTTCCTGACACATCAGGGTGAATGCTCAGATGAACTGATAGAGACTGCAGCAGCATGGACAAGACCTGCCCAAGCTCAAGCCAGACAGAATCCCAGAACAGATGAGGGCAGGTAAGCAGAAAATCCCAACTCTAGCCATGATGCTATTTTAAATTGATCCCCTAGAAGAAAGAAGGTAAGTTTTCTTCAATGAAGTATCACTGGTTATATCAGCTGTGCCTCAGGACAGGCTCATGACTTACAAATACTTGACTAATTGATCTCCGCAACTTCTGTGGTTGGTTTGGTTTGGTTGTTGAACATTTACACAGAGGATTTTTACTCCACTGTTAAGAAAAATGAAAGTATAAAATTCACAGGTAAATAGATGGTACTAGAAGAAAAAAAAACATCCTGAGTGAGATAGCCCAGACCTCAAAAGAAAAATATGTGATGTTTTCTCTTAAATGCGGATGTTAGCTTTTAAGCCTTCAACAGGCATTCTACAATCTAAATAACCACTGAGAATCGGTACCTTATCCTGAGACAACTGAATAACTAGGAGCCAACATCACACTGACATAAAAAGTTATTAAGAGAAGAATGCAACTCTGAATGTCAGAGTCAACACTATAAAACTTTTAGAAGAAAATATTGAGAGAAATCACTATAATGTGGGCAATGCAACCCTTTCTGGGTTACACCACCAAAGCATAGTGTATAGGAGAAATTAGAGATTAATTAATCTTCATGGAAATAAAAAAAACATGTACATTAAAGGACATCATCAAGAAGTGAAAAGATAGTATCGGGTGTAAAGAAACTACTTGCCAGTCATACCTGTCTAATACAATAGTTTCACACACAGTTATTGTTAGTAACTAACAAAAAGAGTACTGGCAACAGTGCTGATGGACAGGCCCTCGAAGAAAAAATCCACATGGCCAATGCACACATGAGATCATATATTATTAACCGCCAGCCACATGTTAAGTAAAACCACAATGAAACATCACTTTACATACACAAGGACGGCTATAACTTAGAAAACACAGTGACAAGTGCTGACAGGCATGAAGAGAAACTGAAAGGTTTATTTATTCCTACTCAGAATGTGAAAAAGTGCAATCTCTTTGGAAAGGAGTTTGGCAGTTCCTTCAACTGTTAAACGGACTCGCCTTGTGACTCAACCTCTCCATTTGTGAATATATAACCAAGCATATGTTCACACACACACACACACACACAAAAAAAAAAAAAAACATGCTCAGGAATGCTCCTGGCAATGGTAAGCATAGCAAGCAGAATATGGGAAAACAAGCATCCATCAGTATAAGTGGAGTTTATCTACAGAGCACAATAGTATTTGGTAATATTAAATAAAGGATTCACTCATGTTTCAACACAGTTCAACATTCAAAATATTATGCTAAGTGAAACAAACCACATTTACATGAAACATCCAAAATATGTACATAAAAAAAAAAGGTTTGAGTGCATGGGCAGAACTGGGGAAGGGGAATAGTCTATAAGAGATCAAAGGGCACAGTTAACGGTTCTTAGGTTTCTTTTTTGGGATATGGAATAATCTAGAATTATAACAATGCTATGTGATTATCCTATATACCACTGAATTGTATGCTTTCTGCAAATGGAAATGAATATCAGTAAATAGATTTTTAAAAGCAATTTGTTGTAGTAGCTACTCAGAAGATATGAACGTTCTTTGTGAACACAGAATTAAGATTCTCAAGGATTTGTTTAACATGTCTTTTATATGTTCTACCTATTGAGTAGCCTGAGGTGCAAGAAACACTGAAATATCCAATCCTCAGATATAAGTGCCTTGTATTAAAGAGGATTATGAAGTGAGTGGGTTTTAGATAAATGACAATATTGACTGGAAAAACATGTCAATCCTGGAGTTTCTCTTTTCCATTTAAAATCAGCTCCCAATCTATTTTTCTGAACAAGCCACTCATTTCTAGATGAGAACACATTCTGCTTAACTGTTTAGTAATAGACACAATCAGCCTTTAGTCTGTTGGAAATCATGGGGACTGTATCTTCCTAACTAATTCTGGTATCTTCTCTGTGGTTTGTACTCAGCAGTCCTTATTCTTACAGTACCATTACGAAAAGGAAGTGGACATCTTATGAGGTAAGATGAAATGTGGGTTCTAGGTCATTGGAGACAGACATTCGAAGGGACAGTGGGACTCTACTCTTCATTTTCCTTCCTGTCCCAGAGATAAAGCAATGAGTTTCTCTGTGGTTCCCATTGTAAAAGGCTGCTTTATGGGCCTAAAAGCAATGGTATCAACCAAATATGGATTCGAATCTACAAAGCTGTAAACTTTCCCCTTCACTAACTGATTATCTCAGGCATGTGCCCAATAGATGTCTGCCTGACACATTACTTAAGCACCATATGTCCTGACAGCTCTCAGCCACAAGACCTAGGAAAGGAGAATGTGACTATGGCTTTGGCTTATAAAGGAGCAGGGGAGGGAGGGGGAAAAGGAGGGCGGGGGAAGGGAGGGCGGGGAGGGAGGGAGGGAGGGAGGGAGGGAGGGAGGGAGGAAGGAAGGAAGGAAGGAAGGAAGGAAGGAAGGAAGGAAGGAAGGAAG
>JABTXL010000342.1:4251493-4279112 GCA_025134845.1 Neodon shergylaensis
AAGGAAGGAAGGAAGGAAGGAAGGAAGGAAGGAAGGAAGGAAGGAAGATAGATCAGTCTCCTTGTGGAAGCTGTGGAGTGGCCAGGTGAGTCACACACACATTTCACCCTCTAGTCCTTTCTTCTTCATTTGCAAGTGTTCATTGCCATGAGTCATAGGTCTGGCTGGAGGCCTCTGTCATCTGTCACAACAACCATCCACATTGGGCTCTCACCAGGGATCCCCGACGCCCACAACCGCCAGTTCCCTCTCCAGGACTTCCTGTGCTGTTCTGCTCATGGAGAGCCTGCAGCTTTAGATCTCTAGGTTTCTCCTCTTCCTATGCTCAAACAGTTTATAGTTGAGGTGGATGTCACAGCACGGCTCCCCTCCGCCCCTGGCAACCCAAGCCATGGATATCAGCACAGACCCCAGATGCAGCAGGACCACAGACCCAGACATAGCCCTCAGCAACAGCTCGGGCCCAGACACCACCATCGCCTAAGTAGTGGCACAGACCACACAGACAGTGTTTTAAGGAGACTTTCCTCCTATGCAATAAAGTTTACCAGGCCCTGCTACTGTTCAGAAATAACAGCAAATGATTATATTTAGCCTTTTTATACATCTAAAAATTTGTTTTCTGTCTTCTAATTAATTTTTACGGAAAAATTAACATGGCTGGTAATTTCTGTGTTTTTGCAAAACGTAACAATATGCCATACAGGATAAATGTTTCCATTTTTCTTTTTCTTTGTTGGTTATCTGTCTTGTGTTATTTCAAGGAGGACTTTTATTTTACTTGTCTTTTCTTTCTTATTCATTTATTTACTTGTTATTATTTATTATTTATTTATTAGGGGTTTGTTATTTGTTTATTTTGTTTTGCGTTTGTGTTTTGAAACTGGATCTCTCTACTAGTCCTGGCTTTCCTGGAACTCATTATATAGATGAGAATGGCCTTGAACTCACAGAGATCCACCTGCCCCTGCCTCCTGAGAGCTGGGATTCAAGGCGTGCACCACCGTGCCTAACTGTGTTTTATGTTTGTGTCCTCTTAAAATAGCTTGAATGGAAATCTCTCAGCTGTCAGATTTTTGTTTTTTGGTTTTTTGTTTGTTTGTTTTTCCAGACAGAATTTCATTTTGAAATAACTCTAGCTGTCCTAGAACTTACTCTGTAAACCAGGCCTCTAATTCACAATGATCTGCCTGTCTCTGCCTCCGAAGTTCTGGTGTAAAAGACTTGCGTTGTGTAACTTTTTTTCTTTAATCTCCTCTGAGAGAAGCATGGTATGGACTTAACATCCCCAGTGCCAGTAACTTTGAAAACATCCTTCCAAAGAATCTAACATTTATGCTAACGGTTTGTGACAGGTTATTTTGTTCGTCGGCTTGACTGGACTGAGAAACAGTCCATTAATGGAACACATCTTTGGGTGCATCTGTGAGGCCATTTCCACAGGTTTAACAGAGAAGGAACGATCCATCCTGAATGTCAGCATCATCATCTCATGAGATGGGGTCTGGGACCGAATGAAAAGGGGTGAAGGAAAAAAAGGAGAAAGCCAGCTGATGCCAGCATTTCCAGCCTTTTGCTTCTTTCCTTCTTTTTCTTCTCCTCCTCCTCCTTCATCATTTTTGCCCTTGATTACTTGGGGATTTCACAGAATGTCCCCAATCACCCTTACTTCCCACTCTTCCCATGCTCAACCCTCCTTATTGTCTCCCCTCCAAAAAAATGCTGAAGGGGAAAAAAAGCCCAATGTGTGTTATTATACAGTTACTAGAGCATGGTCAAGTTCCCAGGGGCCAGTCGCTTAAAGAAAATGGGTCCTTCCTCACCCCCACCGCCACAAGTAGACATCTATTGTGGAGAGCTACACTTCAGTATCGTTCACCACAATTTTTAAGAGTTCTCTTCAATGGCTTCCAATTTAAGTTGTTACTTTTTTTCCGGGGGATGGGGTGAGGGTAGAAGCTGTCAAGGAAGCCTTCTCTGTCTCTCTTTCTCAACTGTGAGTCTGCAGTCACCGATGCCACTGCTAAAGATCCTTCTTTGTCCTTTTCAGTCAGCAGAAGCACCGTCCATGGACTTTCACATGGTATGTGGCAACAGAACAGACCACAGATATCCACCTGGACTCTGGGGACAGTATGTGTCACATGCTTCAGCGTGGTCTCAGGTGACAGTCCAGGCCATAAACACCAGCACTTGAGGCAGCCCAGCCCATATCAACATGGCTTTAGGCAGTAGCACAGACAAACAGGCATCCATATGGTTTTCAGTAGTAACATAGGCCACGGACATCAAGTCCATCTTCTGCTGCAGCAGGACCATAGACCCAGACATGGCCCCGGCAGCAGAACAAGCCAAGGACCTCAACATTGCCGTCAGCAAGGTCTTCATTCCACTTCTTGACCCGTGGAGATTCAGAGAGTTCTACTAACACGCTCCTCTTTCTATCGAACCCCTTTCTACTGTCCCTACTAGATTCTTTTAAGTCACCACCAAAATAAGCCTTGCCTCTCTTCTGTCGTCTTTTCTAGGTGTTCGGTATAGGTGACAAGAAAAGTAAGAACACACGTAATTTTCTTGGCTTTAAAAAATAAATACAAGTGTACTTTATATTTTATAAATCTTATTATCTTTGCCAAATCAGTTGATAAATACTAATTATCAAGAGAAATATAGATCTACATCAGAAGTAATTTTTCAGTGTCGCTAACCATACATTTCCTGTAACTAACATGAGACTAAAGCGTTGTTCACTCAAAAAGTCCTCATGACTGTATTTGATAATGTCTAGTTTTCACTTCTCATGTAAAACATCTCAATTAAAACTTTAAATAACCCCATCCCGCTCTTTAATATTCATATAAAAACGTTATCTCCATTAACACTGACATTAAATTAACATTGTGAGGTGGTCTGCAGTGCCCAACCCATTTGTTAAAGCAAATGAACGGCATTGCTCCCGTAATATCATCAGGTGCTTTTTATGTACAGGAAGTATATGAAAATCTTTATGGATTTTGCTGTTTTTCAACACTAAATAGTATTAATGGACAGCGAACACTGATTTTTCTATTTTATACACAAGCACCAAGTTCTAATACGTTAAGTAAAATATCCAAACTTTCTCATTTAGAAAGTTTATGCGCTACAAACAAATCCCCCACTCTAAGGTAGCAGTAATAGCACTAACGTTAGTGTCAATGATAATAAGATCAGGGAGCAATTGCTATGTGTAACACACAAAGTTTTAAGCAAGCATACAAATGCAAGCTTGGCTGATCTTCCTAACAATTTTATAAATCATGGCATTATCCCTAATTTACCTGAGCACTGATAGTTCTTTTGCATAAGTCATGAATTGCCTGGCTGAATCAACTTAAGGAGAAGTGTTTTTGTTTACCATTTGCAGAGTCTTTCCTAGGCTCATGCTTTCTTGACCCCATTGCATAGCAGGACATCACAGGAGCAGGAGTGGCAGAGGGTTGAAGGGCGAAGGCAGAAGTGAGCTATTTATGATTATGGTCAGAACGGGGGCAAGAAGACACCCCCAAATCCTTGTCCTACTGACATTCTTTCTCCAGTTGGGCCACACCTTCTAAAGTTTCCAAAATGCTGCTACCAAGGGACCAAACATTCAGAATTTGAGACTGTGGGGAACATTTTTCATAGTCAAACTATAACAAAAACACAAGGTATATTTCTCTGCCTTACTCCCACTATTCTCAGTTTTTAGGAACTTTTCCTTATTGCTCCTGTAAGTGAGAAGACAAAAAAAGAAAAGTAAACTTAGAACCTTCAAAAACAACAGCAAAAATACTAAAGTTCTAATTTGGGTGGAAGCCTGGCTAAAGCATAAAACAGAATAGAATTAATTTTTATGTTGTTTTAAGCAATCAAAAGATGCTATCAAATTGGCATTATGATAACTCTATCAAGATAGCTATAATCAACCCCATTTCATGAGAAGCTGTGGAATATTCCTTTACACTGTGTGAATATATGTCACTGTGATTGGTTTTAAAGAAGCTGACTAGCCAATAGTTGAACAGGATAAAGTTAGGTGGGAGAGCCAAACTGAGAATGATGGGAAGAGAAGGGCAGAGTCAGAGGAGTGGCCAGGAGATTCAGGGGAGTAAGACATGCTGGAGGACAGAGAGGTAAAGTCACATGCCACATGGCAATCATAGGTTAATAGAAATGGGTTAATTTAAGTTGTAAGAGCTAGTAGAGCTAGTTAGTAATAAGGTCAAGGTATTGACTGAGCATTTATAATTAATATTGAGTCTGTGTGTCAGTTATTGTGGAACTGGCAGACAGGAAAGAAAAGTCTGCCTACAAGAAGCAATCTGGGGGGAAAAAGGCTTCAAAATGCACAGGTTCAGAATTGACAGTGTCAAGCTATGAGCTCAGATCATGAATCCAATACAAATACATAAACTACTGGTGCTTGCACTGTCTAGGATAAACAACGACCCAAACCCTATATTACATACAGGATTTGATAATCTCTATGACTTCAGGCATCAACCAAGGTTAAAACATATTCGCCATATGGTTTTTGGCATGATGGACAGAGTCTAAGAGCACAACTAGAGTTTCTGAATGCTGTCACATGCAACACAACATGTCTGATGTTAGTCAAAGCCCATATCTTTAGTGATGTCCTTCAGTGACTCCAGCATGAATCACACAGCTGCAAACTGATTTGAGAGAAACGAATTAGCTTAATGAGTACATTGAGGTGTGGCTGAGAGTCAGTGTTTAAGCTAGTCTACTCCCTAAGCTTTTAAAAATTAGAAATACACAACTGAAAAAAAAATAGCTCAATAAATACAAATATAATTTGCGGGGGAGAAAAAAATCACTGGAAAGAAAATTCCAAGAAATTCTTACTAAGTTATGGTGAGATTAGAAGCAGCATTGCAGACGACCTCAAAATGAGAGACTCCAAACACATTTGTTTATTTACTCATTATTAGTGATTAGACTCCCTACAAAATGCTACAGATTGCACTGAAACCAAAGCTGCGCCAGTTCTAAGAGATTATCCTATCGTTAGTCATTTGTAATTTAAGACATTACAACAAATTACAATTCTAGTACTCAATGAGTAGCTGCAATTTGGAGGTAAACCATCCCCCCCCCCTTCGTGTATATTGAAGCTGAAAGAAATAATAATGCATTTATCAGCACTTTGGTGACACTTGTGAGTGCTCCCAATGAATATATAGCTGAGAGCAACAATATCAGATGCAAGTTTTCTTGGGTAAAGACAAAGAACCAAGGCTAACTGTTGTGGTTTACATCTGAGATGTCAGCCATAGGCTGGCTCATGAGCTTTCAATGCTTGGTTCTATAATAAAATAACTAACTGAAAGCTTGGATAAGTGTTTCCTTCACTTAACTAGAAGTTAGCTGGGATACCCACCTAAAGAGTAAAAGAGAACACAGAACATAGTATATGTGTTTCACTAAGAAATATGAAGGGGGAAATCATGCTGTTAAAACATAAGAGGTCACCGGGCGGTGGTGGCGCTCACCTTTAATCCCAGCACTCAAGAGGCAGAGGCAGGCAGATGTCTGTGCGTCGAGGACAGCCTGGTCTACAAGAACTAGTTCCAGGACAGGCTCCAAAGCTATCAAACTGGGAGGGCAGAGAATCCTCTAAGGAGGTCAAAGAGGAAGGAAGACTAGGAAAATCTAATATGTGTATGAAGACACAGCGACTGATGATCTTGCCTTCAACAGAATGACTCACTTTAGCTGACTTTACATCTGTTTTTACATCTTGGTGCCACGCCTACAATTTAAGGATGTCTTCTGGTCCTCTCCTTAGGACATCGAATCCCCTCACAGTCCTCTTGCCCCTCATTCCTCTCAGCTAGGTCCCTGGCTGACTAACTGTATGTCTGGAGTTGTGGTTGGTGGTCCTCTTCATTGAGGAGCCAGGGTCAGTGAGAATCAGCTGGGTAAGTTGACAAATATAGACTTCCCTCAAATTCAAATGTTGCATTAAAATTGAATGCATAAGCAAAATTCACTGAATTCCTATAATTTGATATTTTTTTAACTTGGGTACAAAGTGTTTAAGTATCTTACTGCAGCTCTGTTAAATAAAAGTGATATTTATGTGATCTCATTGTTTTAAAGCAACACTTAAATATTAATGATATCTATGTAATATAGTTTTTGCAGATTCATTGAATCTGTTATTTCATAGAGCCAAAAATTACATTGGCCATATTCTACATGTGCATACATTAGTCCCATACATAAATAAAAATACATTATTTAGAAGTTTCCCTAATAATAAAGAAGTAAAATCTCCTAAAATATTATATATAAAGGAAAACATATCTCACAATATTATAAAAAATAAGATTACTATTAAGTGAGACAAAACTCCAAAATAATATTTATTTCCTAAAAGTCAACAATTTCAAGCCCAAAGTCTCATCCTAGTAAGTGATTATTTATAACAAAAAATAAATTCCCTTCTTTACAGAGTTCTTTCTCTGAAAATAGATCATTGGATGGAAAAAATGGGATCTAAAAACTTAGGGTAGAGACATGGAATATCCCAGTGAAGCCAAACAATCTCCTCAATGCTGGTGGATTTTCTTTGTCAATAGAGAGACCATTTATACTGTGAGGACGCTAAGCCTGCCCTGTCTAAAATTTGTATACCTGAGGTGTGTATATACAAGTAAATGATGTTCTCCTCAGGACCAACCCTGCTATAGCTTTGTTTCTTGATTGATGACTCTACCTCCCAGACTCCAGAAGGTAAAACACAATATATGCTCCATGTCAAAGGAACAAAAAAAATTCCCCAATTTATATAGATATAAATTTGGGGAATGGTGTAGGACTAGTTAACAAGTTGTATGATAGTGGAAAGAACCAATAGAACCAGGAGGAACTTATTGGTCTGAGCCCTCTAAGCAGAGAATGTGAATTCAATGTTTTAGCTAAATGGGTTGGAAAAGGTTAGAACATTTTGCAGTTGACCAAAGTATGAACCAAAAGGCGGTATTCATTAAGATACCATAATTGACTATTTTAATAAACAAACGAGGAAGGTATCTAAAGGCTTGTGGAGACGGAAAAGATAGAGTGGATTAATCATGTAAGATCTGATGACCTCTCCCAGGAAGTTCGTTACAATGCACCTTTCAGCATAACTATGAGAAACAAATTTGCAAGGGGGCTCAGGCACCCATGAAGAGTTCTGTGTTCATTGACTTTACAGTGGGGATTTTTGAAATGGACCCTCATCTCTAAATTCCCTAAATTCAATAGTGATAACAGGCTCCCACAGCAGCAGGGACCATTGGGGAGTACTTCATTAACAAAACTATAAATAAGGTAGATGTTATAAAGGACAGAAACGTCACCCAGCGATCAAAACCATCTGACTACAGTATGTACAGTGTTCACTAGACAAGAAACAAAACCCGAAAAATCTGGCTTGTGGAAACTGTACTCTTTTTTGTTGCTTTTTGTGCTCCTGGGAAGGAAAGAGCCAACCTGCTAAAGTCTTCCTTCATCTTCATAAACAAAGGAGCTCTGGTAGTGGTGGGCACTACTCAAATCATCTCAGGCTTCCATCCAGTCCCAGAGAAACCACTCCACAGAGCAAACTCCCCTGCATGAAGGCAGGAGAAAGGGCTCTATACTAACAAAAATTTAATGTTTACCTGTCTCCTCTCCTTCCCCAAAGAGACCTCTAGTTATTTATTATAGTGACCACATCAAGGAAAGGATTTTTATTCATTCTGTTCACAAAGTACTGGACAGTAGCTTCAAAATGAAACTATGATTAAGAATCATAAACATCACTTAGTCTACAGTCTGTAGGAGCTCAGAGAGATTAAGAGGGTTGATAGAGGAGGGTCATCTGTCTATGTGTTACTTTCATTGGTTAATAAAGAAACTTCCTTGTCCTTTAATAGGACAGCAGCTTAGATAGGCAGAGTAGACAGAACAGAATGCTGTGAGTGAGAAGGCTCTGCAAAAAAGGTCAGGCTTCCGTGTTCTGCCATTTGGGGCTATGACTCATCAGATGATGATGCTTTACTTACCAGTAGCTGACAGGGATGCTGTGTGCAGCTCACAGCAGACCCTACAGGTGAATCACAGTAAAACCTGAGGACTCTGCTGCAGATAGCTACCCTCTTTGTGAGAAATAGCATCTGTTTAACTTTTTTCTAAGTCTTCCTAGTAATGTCTACAATGAACCACCAACTTACCATATGCATCATGAACTAGTTGCTGCACCCACTAGTACAAAAGAAGCTCAACAGTAAATGGAAACAAGACAAAACTCAAGCAAATCCTAGTGATGCAAGTAATTTAATCAGAAGCTAGCCCAACCGTCCACATTCTACATATTCTCTTATTACCTTCTTTCCTATCAGCTCCCACATATGGCTTCATCAAGACTTCATTATAACTCACTGGCTGGAAGAGAAACTAGAATCTGGCTCATAGATGTTTGTGTATAATATATGCATAGTATATGCAGATGGACAACTATTGCAATACAGCTTCTTTCAAATGTATCCCTGAAGGATAGTGTGGGTCTCTACCAGGCAAAGAACTCTAATGCATCGAGGTGCTTGCTTGAAAGCAAAAGGAATAATGAATGGTTGTCAGAAGAGTGTGCAGTATAGCCTACCAGCTCTGGCTATGAGCCATAATTATGACTGTTTATTTTACTTTACGTGTACAGTTTTGCTTTCATCTTCCCTTTAAGCACTAATCATCTAACCTTTATTACACATAGCAATTATAGCTGTATCGTGGTGTTTAAGTAACATGATGTAAAGAATAGAGACTATTACCTAGTAGTATATTTTCTTCCCAGAAATGGTTAGTATGGTTTTGGTTACAAAACATGCTTCTAAAGAGTTGTGTCATATTACAGAAGAATGACTTTTTCATTGCTCCTGAGATTAAGGGTACTTTAAGAAAAGATGTAAGGATTCTAAGATGACGAAGTTTAGACCTCGATGACAATTCTGTGAGTCAGATTGTTGAGGCCATTGTCCTCAATATCTATCACATACTGACGTAGGTGTTGCTGTGAGGAGTTTTGCAGACATCATAGCCTCTGTAATTAACTGGCTCTAAGAAGTTTATCTTCAACAATCAGGGTGCACCAGATCCAATCACTCGAAAGACCAGAGAGAAGAATGAGGGTTTGCAAAGATGAAATTCTATCTGTGGAGAGACATTTCAGCTATGGCTCCAGAGTTTCTGGCCAGCCCTTCTGCCGGCTCCCAGAGACATTTAAACCAATCCTTGTAATTTTTCCCCTATTAGATCTGTTTCTCTAGTAGCACTGGACAGATACAATTATGTTCATATTGTGAGTAAAGTAATAACAGAGAATATTTGAATGACTTTAAATATGAGCTTTCCAACAACAAGGGAAAGATGTCTATCACTGTGATTCCATGAGGAGTACCAAACTTACAGTATTGTATGTAGAACAGAAAAATTGAGAAAGTAAAGCCCTATAAGGTGAATAACCTGCCATAAAGCTGTACAGTAGTGGCCTGGAGGGATGGCTCAGCCGTTAAAGGCTAGGCTCACAACCAAAAATATAAAGCTGTACAGTAGTACAGAATTCAAACCATTACACTCCACAAGAATGAAGTAATTAAATGATTACTTAGGTTAATTGCCATTGGATAAGTAAATGCCATCACTAGACCACATTCACCTGATAAAGAATACCTATTTTAAAAATAAAACACATTTTTCCCTCATTAAAAAGTCATTGAAAAACTGATATAAGTTTCAAAACTTCATAACAACTTATAAAAATAAAATTTTCTTTACTATAGATACAGTGTGGGGGTAATGTCTCAGCAGTTAAATATACTTGCTGCATTTGTAAAGGTCCTGGTTCTGGGGTCAGTTTCTAGCACCCATGTAAAGAAGCTCATGACCATTTATAATTCCAGATGCAGATTTGTTTCCCATTTCTGGCCTCCACAGGCACTAGGCATGCACACGGTAGGTATGAAGGTACTCGATATTCATATATAAGACAATGAATAATTAAATAAACAAACAAATAAATAAATCTTCAAAATGTAAAGCCTGAGAATGCTTGAATTTTGTTTTGAGGGTTTTTCCATTGATTGCAGATATATCAGTATTTGTAAAGTCTGAGCCCAGCAACAGAAGGCTGTTTAAATCTGAACTGTAGAGAATCAGTGTCCAATGTCCTACTACAACTTGGTTTGATATAGAATATCCCCAAGTAAGAGACTATGGCATGACAGACCCTGACAGGAGAAAGGCCAGATCACGAGCATGTCACCATAAAGAAATTAGCTCAGCAATTTCCTCTGTTTCTCTTCCTCTGTAGGTAGGCTTCAGCAGTAAGTAACCACCTGCCTCCACTCTTTTCTCCTATGTCTTCTTCCCATGGGAAAAAAATCCAAAAAGCATAAGAATAACACCCTCATGTTTCACGGGTTACTTAAACTTGGCTGCATGTGATCAGTTCCAACTGTCAGATATTGCGGCTCTTCTGCAAGCTACTGAAACTTTCGAAGATAAAACTGGCTAAGCCAGTTCTAAGGTGCCTTCTAATTATCCTCGTTAGTAATAAAGCGACATTTATTGATCAACTCACTTGAGTTTTACGATTCATGGAAAAGAGTCACACAACCCTTAACTGAAGAATTTCAAAGTCGGGGTATCTACGAAGACATGCCTGGCTCACTCAATCACTCCCGCACCAGAAATACCATCACTTTCATTTTACAGTGACCTACAGAATGTAGCCTCTGCCTCAGCAACCTGGATGGCTCACTATCCCTTTCACCCAATCTCAACCCTGGGGTCTCAGCATCTCTGACCAGCCCTCTCTCTGGTTATCTGCCCAGATATCAGCTGCCTCCAGACTGTGTCACCATGGCTGACCCACATGCTGGGATACCATCTGCTGTGCTTTGCTGGCCCTCATGGACTCTGACCTCTTAGCTGTCAGATTCACATCTGTTGCCATCATCTTCTTCCCTGATAAGGAGCCGGCTGACTTACTTGGACAATCTCCCAACAGTTAAAGTAAATTCCAATTCCAGCAGCTTCTTGCACTCTGATGAGCCTGTACTGTGACTCTTTAAACAAAATAAACTGATACTTCCCTCTACCAAGCTTTTATAATAATTAATTCTACCATTCTATGTCCTGTGTTTAAATCATAAATTAGTCCAATTGAACAGGTTTCAAGCATAATTGAGACAGATGGTTTGTTTACTAGTTACTGGTAAGTGATAAGTCATGTACTAACATGAGCTTTAAAAAATCTGATAAACAGTGGAAAGTTCTTGCAGAAAAACAGAGGTGAAAATCAATCATAAAGTGAATGTTCCAAACAGCCTGCTCAAAAGCACATATGTAAAGACACGACATTATCCCCTTAGAATGGAGACAGAATGTCTGCACAATGAAGAAACTATTTTCAAAGAAATTATAGACTTGTCATTATATGGAACTATGAAATGGGTAAGTATTTTCTCATGCTTTTAAAACAGTTCTTTAGTTCTACAAATAGTTTTTGGTTTAAAAAAGACAAAGAAGTACAATCATCAGGGTTAAACTCTATTGCTGTTAAAATTCTCCATACAATGTATTCATCAACAAGAAGTTAAAGAGGCACTGAAAAAACAACCTTAAAGTGATATGACCCCTTAAATGGAAAACTTCATAAATATCACAGCAAGTAATATTAAATAATACTTTATTAAATAGCCATAAAAGGAAATATTTTATATACTATACAAACAATGGATTTAATTTTAATAGCCTTAAGAAAGAAGTACTAATATCAGTTCTATTTTATAAGCATCAGCACTGAGGCATAAAGGTTAAATAATATGCCTGCGTCTTTGTAGCTCAAAAAAATCAACAAGGAGAACTCAATATTGGCAACCCATGACTTAGCTTACTGCACTGTGCTTTCCCTCTGAATGGTTTTGAAAACTGCTGCAACCAGATAGTGCCAAACCACGATAGGGAAGAGATTTACTTTTCAATTTTCAGACTCCATCAAAAAAAAAATCTTCATGAAGTTTCAATGTCTACCTTGTGTCAAAAAGACTATGAAATCTCATGAAGTGGGACTACTAATCAATGCAAGCAAAAACAAACAAGAAAGATAGCATAAATTGCTGTTGTAATCACAACTGCATGTGATATGCATTAAATTGTGAATATGTATTTAAATTATAACACAGACTTCACATATCTCTTGAGAAGTTCATGTTGGAGAGTGCTCTGAAATCAGCTCACACAGAGTTAAGCCATGTTTTCCATTACATACCAACAAGAATGTAACCACATACCAAATTCAGTAAGGGAAAGCCTTGAAGACACATGTAATGTGAACATGACCTTGAAAGGACTGTCTTTTGAGCCACATTTCAGCAATCAGCCATACATAGGATTGTCATAAACTGAAATGTTTGATTAGCAGTTAATGTAGCCACAATACTTTCCAAAGGTCAGAAAATAATATCATCTCATACAAATAATAACAACTTGCTCATGGACAGCTCTGGGACAATGATGCCACTCTGGGACAATGACGTCATCTTTTTAGTTACTGCCTTGACTTTCTACAATTGTATATTCACATGTACAGTTTTCTACCTGTGGAGTTTATTAATGACTGCCATACAACATGTATGATGTTTTCAGGTGGGATAGCAGTCTGACACTTAATTTATCAAGATATTTGGTGTTCTTGAACATCCATAAGTTAGAATTTTAATAAATTTTGAAGAGAATATAAATTAAATGAAAAATAAAATGAATACTTATTTGTTAGCGTCATGCACTGTTAACGATACATCTCAATGGTTACTTATTATCCAGAACAACCCAGGCTGCCTTGAGCTATATAGGATTCTGCAGGCCTTGGTTGGAGCTACAAATTCCTGTTTTTCAAGGAGACATTGTTGATTCTGTCTCCAGAATGACGTTGACATATCCAAACCTTTCTAGAAGGGGCATGGCATGTCTGTTAACTATCCAGAAATCAAAACAACCATGGGGTAGAACTTTGCTGAGAAGTTCTCAAGAAGCTGATGGGTTTTCACAACCAGTGAATTCCAATTTGCTAAACCACATTCTCCTCCACCTTAGAATAACTGGGACAGTATGCCTCACCCAGAGAGAAGGGGTAGCTAGGTTAGGTTCAAATGCCTAGGCGGCTATCAAATGGGAAAATGGAATGAGTTGAAGCTAGGTTGTTACCAAAGTCATTCTCAAATCAGAATAGCAGACAGTTTTGTTATTTTGATGAAGAATCTCTAAGAATTCATTATATTCTCTCTATTCTATTACACATTAGCAACACAGCGAGTAAAGAGATAGACAAAAAGCTTTCTGTATTTTATCCCACACAGCTATTTGATTATTAGACTTGGGCTTCGAGTCAGAAGATGAACATTAACCCAGCTACATAATCTAAAGAAAGGCTGGTGGTTCTCAACCTGTGGATCACGACAACTTTGGGGATAAATGATCCTTTCACAGGGATCATCTAAGACCTTTAAAGAACACAGGAATTTACAATCAAATTCATCACAGCTATGAAGTAGCAACAAAGTACTGTTGTAGTTGGGGGGTCATCATAGTGTGAGGAGCTGTATTAAAGGGTCGCAGCACCAGGAAGCTTGAGAACCACTGCTCTGGATAAAATGTTAAAAAGCAGTGTGTCCCATTAAAATCAAACATCGCTCCAGATATAGTTGGTTGGATAAATACCAGAGCCAGTTTGTAAGTATGTCCTGTTGGGGATCATCTTCGACTTGAAAATGTTTTCCAGTAACTAGCTTTTCTGTAACAGAAATTGTCTGTAGGCCCACAAGTGAGACTTCGTGTTGTCTCGGATGATCCAAGAGTCAGGTAGCACCTGAAACCAGGAGAGAAGCAGAGAGCTACAGCCTGGATGTGAAAATAGAGACGTGAGCTGGCTGGCAACAGAAACTTCTACTCGCTGACGCATGGTTCAGTGTCCCTGCTTACCTAACACACCAATCGACTAGGTGGAGACCTGCGATCAGTTGACATTTGACTCAAAAGTAATCAGTCACACGGCAAGCTTGTTGGTTTCGTTGTACTTGTGTAAAGGTACAATAAACCCCAGTCACAAGAACTCTATTTACTTTGATAAAGTCAATTCACCCGGCAGTCTGATCCTCAATACGACTAGTCTGGAGTAGTCTTAATTTATTCACATTTTTCCAACTTCCCATCCACTTTCACGTTTATCATTTTTAAGCAGCTTCACTATTCACACTATAGAGACCCATACATTTAGGATGCTGTGGAGGTTAATCATCACTGCCAAGTTAACTAGTTTTAAAATCACTATGAAACACATCTTTCAGTTTCTGGGAAGTAGTTTCCAAGAATATTTAACAGAGGTGGGAAGAGCTACCCTGAAAGAGTGGGAAGAGCTGCCCAGACCTATTACTTGAGCCAGAGTTCCAGACTGACTAAAAAAGCAAAAGTGGGGTGAGCAGTAGCCTTCCTCACTCTCTGCTTCCGGCCTCTGATGAGCCATCATGCTCCCCCACTCCTAGCCCTCCCCACCCTGATGGCCGCTATATTCCCAAACCATGAACCCAAACTAGCCTTTCTTCCCTTCTTTATTTCTCACGAGGTATTTGTTCACAACAACGAGGAAACTAATAAGGATGCTTTCTTCTTACTCTTTCAGCAATAACACCCTGTCAGCGTGAACCTTCTGAAAAAGTAAGCAGGCAAGGGCACATGAACAGCAAGCAAAAGCTTTCTTTGCCATGTGACACAAAAATCCCCAAGAAAGGACACAGAGCCAGGAAGACAGAACCGATGATTCCAGAAATGTATGTAAGAAAACATCAAAAGTATCAGAACAACGTATACTTCTTGTGATGTTTCCGAGAGATGACTAACTACAGCTCCAGGAAATATCACAACAAAACATGTGACTGCTCAGAAGTAGGAGTTGATTTTATTCTTTACTCTCTACTGCTTAAATGTCTCAAGATACAATTCACAAAAGTTCCTTGACTGGCAATGGGGTAATGTTACAAGAAAATTAAGTTGAAAATATGATAGGTCAAAACATATGCGGCACCTTTAACCTGTGAAACACTAAGGCTCAGAAATGTCACTGTAGAGTCTTCATTGTTCCTTTCATGGTTGCACAGCTGACTGGAAGTTGCAGCTTATTGCTGTAATACACGTAGCCTTTCCAGAAAGAACATTCAAAATTCACATTCCAGTTGCTAATGAATGTGTACTGCTTTCACATCACAAAATGGAAAAATTGTAAATCAAACCATCTGAAGTTAAACACTTCCTATATTAAAATAACATAGACTGTTAAAAAACCAAAGCAAAGTGAGCTCATTGAAGGCAAACTGGGGAGGGGAGAACTGAGTGTTGAATGGCTCATTTACTGTAACTGGTAAGCACGCCTAACACCAAGACATGCTGAGTTAATATGTTAACAGACGATCTCTAACCGCTTTATTTCTTCTGTTAGAATGATCAGGGAGGAGTTCAGTCACCGGAGTCCTTTTGGACTTACTTTTCAATGACTAATGTAAATTTTGCAATGCTTGATAGCACAGCATGACGGATAAACAAGAATTGATTTGCAGTACAGCATCCTAACCCTACCAAATTCAAACTCACCCAACATGCACAAGCATGCTGCCTTTGAACAAGTTGTAACACATTTGTCAAATCCAAGATCTCTTTTGATGTAACGGACTAGAGTTGACAATCTAGACATCTTGGCATAAGCCAAAAACTAAAGGTTGAACTAAAACCAAAAAATAAAATAGTTCACAAACTAAGCACATACAAGAGAGTGCTAACAAAATAGAACAGCTTCTAATGATGTATAGCTACAATTTTTTGCAGCACGATTTATAAAAATTTCGTTTTCATGAATCCCAGATGGAGAAGACTTCTAACATCAGTGTCATCTTCACTTCCTAGGTTGCTGCAGGCACTCTAAAAGTGCTTTCCAAAATAAGATCTTATTTCTTATACTAATGTACCATTTATCAAGTGTCCACCATATCCATACATTTTGAATTGCTTCATTAACACTCATTTTATTCAATTCTCACCACCATCTTGAGACATACCATTTTACTCTCAAAGTCTCAGGGATGTGTAATTTATCTAAAGGCTAAGAGGTAGGGGACAAGACCAGTAGGTTTTAACTCAAAATTAGCCTGGTGGTCAGTTCTTCGTGGGAACCCTTCTCATTCCCATGATCAAAATAACACTTGAACTAGTTTCTGTGACATTGTTAATCACTCATGTTCCCCTTTACTTCTCCAGTCTCACATATAAACTCCCTGTGCTCCATCCATTCTTAGTGGTCCAAGCTTCTAGAACTTTCTCTAGTACCAGAAATTGTTCCCTGAATGAAAATAAAAATATATTTCTCTAGTTATATCCATTCAGACTAGCTATACGTTTTTTTCTTATATGTCAAACTGATTTCTGTTTCCACATCATATTCTTGAGCCTACTGAAGTCAGCATGGGTCCCTTAAGACCTCATCAAAGGAAACTGTGGGGAACTCCTGATCTGAAGATGCCTGAGGTCTCCTTAAAACCCTCAGTCAATTTTACTTAGGTCCAGCATTTCTACCCAGGCATGTCAGAGAAAACAAAAAAGTCCTCAGCTCTGTATCACCAGTGCTCACAACAGCACCAAGCCCAAGACAGATAGGACAGTCTCAGAAACCATTTGCTAGATGAAGAAATGAGAGAAAAAATAAAACCTTTGACATACTGTAGATAGTAATTAACAGTTATTCTATGCCTAAGAGTCTCTGGACCCATTCTACTTTGTCCTGTTACAGTGGTGGCTGTCATCTCCTTTTGTTTGTTGTACGTTTTGTTTTGTTCTCCATTTTTCCCTTCTACAAATTGCTACTGACAGTTTTTGTTGTTGGTGGTGGTGGTAGTGACTATGGCTTGTTTTGTTTTTTATAGTCTTCAAAATGTGATAGTCTAGCAAGCATGAGGATTAACAACACTTTGTTATCTTTAGACTTGTGTGTGTTTGGTTTTATTAGTCATTTAACAAAAAAAATAGTAGTCTTTCTCTCTCTCCTCTCTTTTATTTACCCATTAAAGAGGAAGAAGGTTTCTACAGTTATTTTCTTTTCTTTGAGGCTGTTTTCTACTTTAATAAAAATATTGGGAGAAAGAGAGAGGGAGAGAAAGGAAGGAAGGAAGGAAGGAAGGAAGGAAGGAAGGAAGGAAGGAAGGAAGGAAGGAAGGAAGGAAAGAAAGAAAGAAGGAAGAGATTTTAAAACTCCTCTGTCCGAGGCTAGAGAGATAGATCAGAGCTGCTTTTCCAGAGGACCCAAATTGGGGTCCCAGCACCCATTTCAGGTGGCTTATATCCATCATTAACTCCAACCTCAACAGTGCTATCTTCTGGCCTCCATGGGCATGTTTGTTCACTTGACATACATTACCCTACACTACACACACACACACACACACACACTAAATCTTTAAATAACAAAAGTAACTATGTATGTTCAAAAAGAGTCTTGCAGAGCCAGTCATAATATATTCCTTTCATGTAGATTCAGACATTTCCAAGCATGTTTTCTGAGCCAGTAGGACATATCTTCCTAGGATGTGATTTTCAGAGTATCTAAAAGTCCTTGTAGGAAGAATACATAAGAAGGTTGTTGGCCAAACCCTAAAAGCAAGCCATGTCAAACCAAAGGGAAACACTCTAGTGTTGATAGATAAAAATAACTGAAGTATCAAATTCAACTAAGGTACAGTGACCACTGGAGAAAGGTGAGGGGAGATGGCTGAATATACAATATGGCATAATTTAAATCTACAAACAAAAGAGCAGTACAGATGAGCGAAATGAGTAGTCCATTCAGCTGAGAGAGCGCTGGCAGGACATGGATCAGCATGCATGTCTTCAGGGAGAACAACAGTAGCCAAAAACAATTGCCTTGCTCAGAGACGTGGATCCAACCAGAAAGATGTAAAATATCACAGCAAATCTGGTACTCTTTCCAGAACTCAGTAATTATGCCAACAGAACCTCAGGCAAAAATGTGTTCCTTTTTAAAATCTTTGTGCCAACTGGTTGTAACAATACAGGCTGCCATTACTTGTTATATTTCACAAAAATTAAAGGTTTTATCAATTTGTCTTTTTACTTTTAATTTAATTATTGTTTGTGAGGGTACACACGTGTACACATATGCCATGGCATGTGGACGGAGGCCAGAAGACTACTTGATGAGCCGTTCCCCTCTTCTCACTGTGGCTTCTAGAGAATGAACTCAAATTCTCTGGCTTGTGTGGCAAGTGTTTTTCCCCTCTAAGCCCTGAGGTGCTAAAAAGATCTTTAGTGCGTGTTGATGATGATGAATTTCCCTTTCACATTTGCTGTGTGGCCCCAGTATTTGAAAACAACAAAGAGATACCTCCAGATAGAGGTGAAATAGCCAACTTTGTTGCAATGTACTTCACAATAATCAAACTGGGAACATTTTTCTTCAAATGTTATCATCTTGTCGCTCCACTGCTTTTATCTACTGCATTTGACTAACTGGGGGATTTCATTTTTACTACTGATGATACATTTTCACATGAACAAAACTTGAATTATTCAAAGATGTTGCAAATGATTTCTGAAATATGCACTGACGTGCAAGCATTATAAAAATGTCTACTTAAAATCCTCCACTTTTGTGACTACGGTATCTCAAATTTAGTTGGTCTTTTGATGGAAAGTTGCTGCTCTTCCAAGTTGTTGCTTGAACTTTTCTATAATGCCGTCAATACTTTTCACTAATATATATATATTATATATGTGTGTGTGAAAATATATTACATAAATATGATAGTAAATCATGTCATATTATGGCATAACATTCATCCTTTGACAGTGTCCATGACTATCTATGCTGCAGAGGTTAAGAAACCAACTCACCCATAAGGTCTCAGCTTTATTAAACCTTTAAACAATCATATTTGGGGGATGTTAGTCAGAATTTAACTGATTCATTAATTCTACTCTCAAAAAATAAAACAAACTCATTGTTAGGGTCAATGCTGTTTATGTCTCTTGTTCATTAACCTATAAGGAAGTTTTAATACAATTAAGCCTATCACTCTTCAGCTCTTGATTCCTCGGATTTACAGCTCCAGAAGGATAGAGCCCACAGTGACAGGAAGAGCATGACATCAAACAGGTATGGCAGGCAGGAGCAACCGTAAGCTAACTGGTCATATCACAGCTGCACACAGGAAGTAAAGAACAAACTGGAAGCGAGGTATGGCTATAAATCTTCAAAGTCCACTCCTCAGTGATGCACTCCCTGCAACAAGGATGCATCTCCTAAAGATTCCATAACCTCTCCAAAGAGTGCTACCATCTGGAGAGTAAGCATTCCAATACAGGAGCCTATGGGGCACATTTCTCATTCAAACTACAACTGGACCTTTAAATTTCTACATTAGTGGAAAAAAAAGTAGCACACTGTTTTAAGTATAACCTTTTAACATGTTTTAGTATTCAGAAATGACAAGTTCTTAAATTACTCTTTCTTTTTCCAAAATTTTATTTTTCTCAGGTCAATTTTTCTTCAATTTTAATGGCAAGTTTTCCTCCAATTTTTGAGGTTGCAAATTAAGTTATAATAAGTTCATAAGTTAATATGGAGAAGATGACACTTATACATTTATTATTCTTTCCCGGATTTCAATGTAAACATTGTTCACCACTCCCTTCTTTTGTTTCTTATTCTATTGTTATTGTCTTCATTTAATGCTTATGTTGTACCTACAAAGCTATCTGTAGGTATTCCTGACTATATAAATGCAATTATTTTACCATACTGTACATTTATTGTGGAAAAACAAAATGATTAGCTTTTTTTTGTTTTTTTTTTTTTTCGAGACAGGGTTTCTCTGTAGCTTTGGTGCCCATCCCAGAACTAACTCTTGTAGACCAGGCTGGCCTCGAACTCCCAGAGATCCGCCTGCCTCTGCCTCCCGAGTGCTGGGATTAAAGGCGTGCACCACCACCGCCCGGCTTACCATTAGCTTTTTTATCCCTAAGTAATTGTACCCTTTTATTCCGATACTCTTTATTATGCCTTTATTATGTCATCTTTTCTATAATAATTGCAACTTTTTAAAATTAAAACTATTAAGAGACAACAATCTACAGTATTTAAGACCAAAAACTCATTCATATGTTAATCCACTTGAGTACTAATTCAGTTTTTGTACTTATTGTCTGTGTGAACTTGGCCAACTTATTCAACTTCTCTGGTTCTCAGTTTCCTAGTTTGTAAAATAAAAACAATAGTTACTAGTACCTCCTGGAAGTTAAACATTTTTTAAAATTATTGTAAGGAACTTAAAATTGTTCCTAACACAGACAATAGGTATTTCTCTTTCTATTTTATCCATTAGAATTTCTAAAATGAAATAAAGTTCAGGTGATCAAACATGCCATACAATTAACCCATAGAGTTTTTCTGATTTCTTGAGATTTTCTTATACTTTAACTTTTGCTATCCTAACATACCAAGTGGTATACATATGTGTGTTTTTTTAAGTAAACATTTGGAATCTGTTAGAAAATCAAGAGTGTAGGTATTATTCTTTGGTCTACTGGTATAAAATTATTTAAATAAAATTTCCAACTTCGACCACCATCCCATTTCAGCTACACATACACTCACTGTATCGCTTTGTTGCTGATTTCTAATTTCTTTAGCTAATATTTTGAAATTCTCTTGTTTTTCTATGCTTTTAATTACTTTTTGAGAGGGTTATGAAGTTTAGTGTTTTGTTATAAAAATGAATCTGTAAAATGTGCTATTTCCACCACAGACGTCACTGAGTCTAGAGAGATGTGCTCCTTAGGAGTGTGTTTCAATGCGGAGGCTAAACGTCTGATGCACGTGAGATGCTGCCTTCCTCTAAAGACAGTACCTCAGCTTCTGCTCTCCATGCTGAAGGACATGGGTTTAACAGCAGACGGAATTAGACTCCTATCCAACTTCACCACCCACTGGCTAAATCTGTGCAGTTGGCCAGTCAGCCAGCTTTCATCACAGACGGGAACAACCTCCTTCACCTCCTCCCAGAACTGTCGTGAGAATTATGTGGATTCTGTTTATAAGTCCTGAGCATTCAGCCCACCACACTGACCCAGTAATTATCTTATATATCAATTTTAGTTGTTCTCAAGTGCAAAGCAAGCATTTGTAACTTTGTTCATGATTTTCCCCCAGTATAAAGAATAGAATGACTCCTGTAGAAATCTGTTTTCCCTAAAATTATTTTACTGAAATCATTCCCTTCTAAAAGGTAAATTTCAATGAAGCTGTTATTCTTCATTGGCAAGTTTAAAAGTTGGCATTAAAGTAAAAATGTTCCAATAATATATAAAACTCATTACCACTGTCTAAATCTCAGTGGGTGAAATGGAAGTGCACACTGGTCTCTGGAAGCTCAGGCAAAGAGCCCAAACCCCATGCAGTATCTTCTGCTTGTTCATGCTCCCTTACTGTTATGTTCTCCTGGAGATCTGAGAGGGGGAGAACACTGGAGCCCTTGCCCGGCTGAAACTTATGCTGTGTTCTCCTCATCCCTTATCTCACCTGTGATGGAGGAGCAAATTTCTCACTCCAGAGGGTGGGACACGGAAGTGAGGGAGAAAGAGGCCTTCAGGCTAATTCTCCCACTGTAAAATACCATTAAGATTGCAACATGAAGGTGGCCTCAATTTTCAACACACGTCAAGTACACATCTTACTTGTGTGTATATCTATTTATATAGAGAGATACATATACATAATTAGTTTAAAAATATTGCTTTCCTATCACAAAAAAATGCATTAATCTGAGTTGTATGTCCACCAGTCCTCACCATCAAAAGTATTTCCTTGAAAACACTTATGTAATCCTAACATTTGCAAGGCTGAGGCCTGAGCTAAATGTTCAAGACAATCCAGGTTACATGGCAACACCCTGTCTCAACAAAACAAAACGTTCGCATGCACTGTTTACTATGCTATCTTGGGTAAATATTTCCGAAAAGAGTAATAATTAATATAATGGATTTCTCTCCAAAGTTAAAGACTGGAATTTTAAAAGATTTTAATGGGCCATTGGCCTTCACTGAGAGCAATTTAAAGAGGCACAGCTAAAAAGAACAGAAATACCAAAACATGTCCTTTCTCTATTGCCTTTCTCAGGCCCCCAGAAGACAGCAGATGGAAATATACTGTATCTAGTGTGTATTCAGTGTGTAGTGTTTGCTACAATGTCACTAGAAAACTGACTGGACAATACTGAGTGACTTTCTGAACTGGAGCCATCTCTCCTGCCCCTTTCTTCACTGCCCTCTGACTTTAGAAGAATAAAGATACGTTCTGTGACACCTCAACACGAGGATCAACAGGACAGTTTACCTACCTTTATCCGTACGGTCTGAACGTGGTCTTTATGGTTTCCTGCTTCCCCAGATTTATCTTGTGTGGTTTTCAGTATATCATGACCCCTGAAGTGAGAACCAAAAAAGGAGGGAAAGTTATAAAGATTTATATCTCTAGTTTCTTGTTCATTATAGAAATGAGCAAGTGGTTTATTGAGCAAAAACATATTTAAAATGACCAAATAGCTCATAATTTTTGTTTCTCTGTGACTAGGAGCACAAATTTGTGCAAGCAGCTGCCTGCCTTCATATATGTGTGTATGTGTGTGTGTGTGTGTGTGTAAACAATAAGCAATATGAATATATTATATATACCAACTATCTAATAAGCTATATGAATATATTATATATACCAATAAGCGATATGAATATATTATATATACCAACTATCTTTTGAGCAGCCTTTCTTGTGTTTCGCTCTCAAATTGTGTAGGAAGAGTTTACTAAATAGTTAAAATGAAAAGCACACGTTTTTCTTCACATTTTCGAATTTCCATCCCAAATCGATTCTCTAGGTGTGTGGCAGCCCTTCTCAACTGTGTGACTGAAAAGACGATATATTCCCTGCAGCAGCTGTCTTTGAATTGCAGTGGCAAGAAGCAAGACCATTGCTTTCCTCAGTCACATCGTACAATATTGGAAGTCTTGGAGAGAAAAAAATCCAATAAAATCCAACGTACACATAAAGCCCCAGTGTGGATAGTTAACCTGAAGATTTTCTGCATACTTGCACAATTTTACTCATATTCTTTTAAGTTTTGTACATACAATGCCCCAATTTTAAAGTTAACAATACACAAAACCCAGTTATTTTCATTTCAATACGTATTTGATAGACGTGGCTACAACAGATCTCTGAGTAAATCAGGCTCTCTTCATTTGCACAGACTACACTTGTGAACAGACACAGGATAAACATTTTGCCCCACTGTTTGAAATGAAAAAGCAATGCTTTGTTTTGTTGACATTTTATAGAGATCCTCTGATCATTGTTATCCTAAACCTGGGGCTGACCAATGCTCTTCTACTTGTCTTCTAATTATCATAGCAGGGGAGAGTCCAGTTCTGCGCTATGGTTTAGAGAGAAATGCTGTCTACTCCCTTCTCAAATCCAGTTGTTCCAGTCTCATGAGCTGCAGGCTGCACCTCCAGTTCCATTCATTTTCTATTCATCAAACAGTCTGGTCCCTTCCACAACAACGCACACATGACCACCTTTCCACCTCATCATTCCCTGCAGAGGTTATGACAGCCCTCACCAATCTCTCTGCTCTAAGATATTCCTCCCCTCATCCATCCTCCACAGACCCTTCACATTAATAAAGCAATTAGACTTTTCATCTGTTACATGGGAATTACATGTGGTCATATTTTACTATGATTCTCAGACAAGGTGTCTTCTCACAATGTAAACAGTGTATTGGTCACTCTTTTATGTTTGTTTTAAGCAATTTAATGATTCTTTCTCCGTTGATTCCCCATTTTCTAGAGCTTACAACTGGGCATTTAAGAGCACCACAAGCGCATTGACATGCAGAGGCAGGACTGGGCTACGTTCTCTCTCTGAATCATCCATTTATTAGGTATTGACTTGAGGCCTCATCTCCCTTGCTTCAGGTAAATGACAGAACCTTGACAAAATCCCACTTGTCTCTCTAGATTACTCTGGGATTCTAGGACGGCCCCACGCAGTGAAGTAGCAAATGTGCAGCTGCTAATCTCCCAAAACAAGAAGACACAGGAGAAGCCAAACGGTGCTTCTAGTATTAGATCTTGTCCAGATCCCTAGGAAAGAATCTGTTCACACTCCTACATCCTGCTGCTTCCTTTTATGGATGGGATATTCTAAACAGCTTGTTTCTGCTTCCAAAGAAGACTAGCATATTCCTCCATGTTTGTATTTCAAAAAGACCCTGAAATTCAAAGGGAGAGGACAAATACTGCAAGCTCTCATTAGTGTCTAAACTTAAAAATGTGGGTCAGATAGAGAGAGGAGGATAGGGGGTCACAAGAGGCTAGAGCGGGGACAAGAGGAGGGGAGATAAGCAGATCTTGCAGAGCAGGAAAATAGTCACAGAACAGATCCTTCTACTGCACAGTAGAGCGACCATAGTTAACAAGATGTATCCCATCTTTTTAGAAAGATAAAATTATTAATGTTCTTACCACAGAGTAATGATAAATGTTTAAGATCATGTACATGCTAATTACCTGAGCTTATATCATTACATATATCAAAGCATCATGTCACATGCTATGAATGCATGTATTTGATGACCAGTCAAAAATAAAATAAAAAGAAACAGGACTCAAAGAGTAATGAGTCCTGATTTGCTAAAATTTTAATTAAAGCAAAAGTATCATTTAGGTGATAAGTATCAACCATTTCTTTAATATACTGATAATAATACAAGAAATTAATAAACACTTTTAATAAAGAAATAGCTAGAAAGATTGCTCAGCCATTAAGAGAACTTGCTGTTCTCACAAAGGACTGGAATTCAGTTCCCATCTATCCCAGCACCCATCACAACTGCCTGCAACTTCAGTTCCAGGGAACCTAGTGCCATTTTCTGACCTCTATAGGCACCTGCATATGCACACACATGCTTGCATAATATTATTTTCTAAAAATATACAGTCCTAATCTCAATCATTGCATCATAGGTTATCTGAAGATGTGTGTATAGCAGGACATTTGCTAAGCTTCCAAATAAAGGATATCAGTTCACTTCTGTGTTCAGTCTAATGGCTTCAGCTCAAAGGAATTTTTTGTTTGAACTAAAGGCTCATAAGAAATCCACTTTTCCCTGCCGTCTAATACATGACCTTGCATGAGCAGTCCATCTTGCTGGGTCTAGATGACACCGGACAAAATAAATGCTCTTAACTGTCTTCTTGCCTTGACATCTCTACAGCTTTATATAACTACCCCTCAAACAAGGCACTGAGAATCACAAACCAAATGAGGAAAGATATAAATATACCCATGTGATAACTTATTTTTGCCAGACTAATGGATAAAAATTACTTTAATGCTAGAGCTGTTCTTTATTGTAGAATAATGCACAAAAATTACCATCCCAATCATCTTAATCAAATAGTTCCTTATTATGTCTCTTCATATAGCTGTGCAAAAGTTATCCTTCAAAACAAAAACTCTATGCCCATTCAACAAACATCTCCACTCCTTCCTGCTGGCATCCCTTGCAATCATTAAGTTTCTGCTTTAGACTATCTATTTCTTACAAACCTGTTATTTTGTGTCTGGCTAGTTTTCCTAGTACAGAATCCTCCAGGTTTATCCATGTAACAAACAGCACATGCTAAAATTCCTTCCTTTTTAAAGGATGGTGATACTGCAATCTACACACTATGTTTGGTCTATACATTAGTGGACATGAGTTGCTTTTGCAGTTCGTATCATGGACCATGCTGAACACTTCACGCTTTATTCTGTCTTCACAATGTACTACAATGAATGACATTCATTCATCCCCAAGGTCACACAGCTAATAAATTCCAGAGCCAGGATTAAAGTTTAGCCCTATCCAAATCTAATATGGAAATCATGAGACCTTATAATATTCTAGTTGTTATACATCTTTTGTACCTTCATGATTTTTCTTTTGAGAATAAATAATTACTACCTTTATACTTTTCAAGGTCTAACATGGTTTTGGAGGGTTGACTCCAAAATTATGTAAAGTCAAACTTATCTCCCCTAATTATTTTCTAACCTCTTAGCCTTCATTCACATCTTGCTCCAAAGAAAATACACTCCCCTACTTAAAGACAAAAACAAACAGAAACAAGAGTGCTAGGTGCCTGCCGAACTTATTCTCCAATACAGAGATCTTTGATGGATACAAGGAAACTTAGTCGAAAGGGATTCTTAGTAAGAAGAATAGAGTCAAATCATAAACCAAGCAATTTAGTTACTCAAGCAATCTTGTGGCCTTTGCTTTATTGCACATTTTAAAATACAAATTCATTGTAAAGACTTACTTGGCTGCCCTCATAAAATAATATCGTACCTATGGCATACTATAATGACTAAGGGAGTGGGCTTTGAAGACTGACTTTTTTTTAATCTTAAATCCGTACTATCTTTGGCCCAGTTACTAAGGTTTCTGGGTCAGCCTAAGTCAAATTGTATAAAATAGCCTTAAGAGTCAAGCATTTATTTTGTATATAGGTGTTAGAATCAGCTTAGTCGTCTATCAACAGATAAAAGTATAAAGTGTGATATTTATACACAATAGATTGTTTAGCCATAAAGAAAACTGATAGCCTGACATTTGCAAGAAAATGGGTGGAATTAAAAATAAACTATACTCAGAAATCCAAGTATGTTTTCTCGAGTGTGTTTGTGTGTGTATGTGTGTGTGTGTGTGTTATTAAAGTAAAAAGGAGAGCGTGAGACAGAAGAAAGATATCTTAAGATCTTAAGGGATTTAGGAAGTGATGAAAGGGAGGATAACAGAATTCATGTGGCATGGAAGCAGAGGAGGGGTATTCAGAAGAGGAGTTGAACCTATAAGAGAGAGTATGAACCCCCGCTTCCCCTCAACTGAACTCCAGGAGTCAAGCCCAGTGCTTGACTGTGGGTTACTGCATCTGTTCTCATCAGTTACTGGATGTAGGTTCTATGATGACAATTAAGGTAGTCACTAATCTGATTAAAGGGGAAGGCCCTTTCAGACACCCTCTCCACTATTGCTAGGAATCTTAGCTGGGATCATCCTTGTGGACTCTTGAGAATTTCTTTAACCAGGTTTCTTCCTAACCCCATAATGGCTTATGTTGACATAACTTTTATTGCTCTCCCCTTCCATTCCTCTCCCTCTAACTAGGCCTCCTCCTCCTCCTCTTCCTCCTCCTTCTTTTTTTATTGTTATTTTATTTTATTTTGGTTTTTCGAGACAGAGTTTCTCTGTGGTTTTGGAGCCTGGAGCCTGTCCTGGAACTAGCTTTTGTAGACCAGCCTGGTCTCGAACTCACAGAGATCTACCTGCCTCTGCCTGTCGAGTGCTGGGATTAAAGGGATTAATGGCTTGTGCCACCACTGCCAGCC
>JABTXL010000342.1:4279122-4311516 GCA_025134845.1 Neodon shergylaensis
TGATAGTTAGGTGGCTTGATTTGCTGGGGGTGCGGGGGGCTGGCAGTGGCACAAGGACCTATGCCAGGTGCAAGAACTGGCTTTTTGCAACCCATTTCCTATGGTGGCATACCAGACTTTGTTGACTTTGCAAGGAAGGCCTTATCCCCTCTGAGGAGTTGGCAGGGGGTGATAAGGGGAGATGGGGGAACGAGAGAAGGGGAGAGAAGGGAAACTGGGGTTATTATGCAAAAATGAAAAGTAAATTTTTTAATAAAAATATGAAAAAAGAGGAACTAGAAGGTTGGGAGCAGTAGAGGAAGGAAATGTGTAGTAGGAGCTGCGGGCTGTGTTCCTGCTGCCCCAGCTCCCAGTTGCCTGACTAGCTTATGCCCCGAAATAACAACACACAAACTGTATTCTTTTAAACACTGCTTGGCCCATTATATCTAGCCTCTTCTCGGCTAACTCTTGCACCTGGACTAGCCCATTTCTAATAAT
This sequence comes from Neodon shergylaensis, assembly GCA_025134845.1. Lineage (NCBI taxonomy): Eukaryota > Metazoa > Chordata > Mammalia > Rodentia > Cricetidae > Neodon > Neodon shergylaensis. The sequence continues at coordinate 4,279,603 of JABTXL010000342.1, forward strand.
GTGTGTAGCACCCCAAGGTGTGCTTACCGGGAAGATTCTAGCCTATGTCCATCCTGGGTCGGAGTTTCATGGATCGCGTCTGCATGTATAAATATCACAGTTAGACCAAACTGTGATATTTACACATGTATATATATATGTAATTATGCATATTACATGTATGCTTATAACATATACACATATATGTATGAAAATGCTGTAAAAATCCTTTACTTTGTATACTATGTTTAAAAAGTAATTAAAAATAAACAAATACCATTTAAAAGTTTATTCTTTCAGTTTAACTCACATAGAACAGTTTCTAGTAATAATATATTCCATATGCTTCAGATTATCAAATTCATGCAAGACAAATCACGGTTCCTGACAATTTTAACTGTACATAGGATAGAAACCGTGTCAAGCACCTTACAAAGATGTTTGCTTTCCTGTAAGTACTTCCATAAAGCACCTCAGTTAACCTCTATTTGGTCTTACACACATTACTGTGAATAAATGTGTGTTAAACAGATCTCTGTATGCAAGGCTTAGGAATATTTTTTAAATTTTTATGTATTTACAAAAATAATAAGAGTGCAGAAAAAGAGTGCGGACTATTCTGACAGAGTCTACAATTGTGCTGCCCTATCCAGAGCACTGCATCTCTGTCTGTGGGACATTCGCCTAAATCGTCAGGTGAAGCGTTTACTCAACAGAGAAACACTGACTTCTAAAGTTAGGATGCAGTCCCTTCAGAGATGCTATTAACTTCAACTTTTACCAACCCTTGTAGAATAATTTATGTATATATTATAAATACTAAAAATAGAGAAAGAAAATTCAATGGAGTATCTCAAATACTAGGAACAAATTATGTTGCTATTAAATCAAATACTTGACTCTCCAGGGCCTCTTGACCAGATTAGAAGTACCTCAATAGTTTTTCTCAAATGCAAATATTTGTTTGGTTAAATAATATTAACAGGGAACATTACATATTTCCAGTAGTATAATGAAAAAAGACATCTCTTTGTCCCAGAAGATTTAGCATCAAGCCTGGAGGACAGAAAAATATGCAAAGTATTTGTGTGATAATTCTTCCCGTCACTGCTATGTACCCTGCCTTAAGTTTGTATTTAATTCAATTGACAATATTCCTATAAATGGCGTATATGTTGATAGTATTAAGTTACCATCTCTGATGATAAAGCCAGACACTTACTGATAACAGCCCCATGCTTTGAGGGAAGTTCAGACCCTGCCAGGATGGACTGCTCCTCTTAAAGGGAGTGAACCCACCATCACCTTAAAATTCCATGGAGGATGATGTGGAACCAAGAGCCCCCTGGTTGCTAGGCAACAATCTCTTATGACTGCTCCAAAGGGACTGCTAGGCAACAGCACTTGCTGTGTTTGCCCCAGCTGTTTCCAAGAGAGCTCACTCCCAGCTCAGCAGCTGTCAAGAGGGCCAGGTTCACAAGAGACTAGGGGGCACCTGGTTCTGTGACTAGTTACATAACATATACACATATTTCAAAGAAGTTTCTCCGTTGCCGCTAAAGAAAAATCGGGGCAGAGTTAGTTTCTAGCCTGAAGGGTACTTGAATGTATCCTTAATTTAATTTCTGTCCTTGGAGAGTTACAGATTCCATCAGAAAAACTAAAACAACTGAAGCAAACTCTGTAACAAAAGGCTAAGAACTCAAGTAAATTATAAATGAGCCAACCTTTATTAAGTCACATTTAAAGTACGACTACCTAAGCTCTGTTTCAAAGAGCTTAGCCACATGCCTACTTTCTGTCCATAGAAAAGTGGAGAAATACAAGAATTAAATCGCAATGTTCATGGAAAACTATGCCTAACTTATTTGAAGCTGGATATGAGGACACCCTGCTGTAATTCCAATACTTGAGTGGCTGAAACGGAGATATTGTATGAGACTAGCTGTCCCATAGTAACACCTTGTGTCAGGAAAGAAAAAGAAAGTGAGGGGAAAGGGGAGAGAATTTTTAGAAAATATTTAAGTGCACAACTCCAGTACAGCATAGCAAATTTTAGGCAAATTTTACTTATAGTGAAACCAACATTTAGATGGTCTGTCCCAAATTCTCTATAGTTCCACACCCTAAAACTAAAAAAAAAAAAAACTTAGTCATATTTTTCCAGACATCACTCATCTTGAAGGCAACAACTAGTGAATATATCTGAGAACTGTCTCCATCCTGTCATGAGTTTGCCCTGTCTTCACTCCCCTTGATGTCCCCCAAACTCATCTGTATAGGAAGAGAACATGCAGAGGGGCATGGACCCTTAGCCATTTCACCATAGCACAAGCCCTAGCATGTATAGCATAATACACAAGATACGTCTGAATCTACTTCCTGCCCAACTTCAAGCATGTCTGCTGCTGTCCCATTCAGCACACTTCTATTGTGTTGAGTGATTCACGGTTCCTCCAGCATACCTTGCACTTCATATTGCTTTAATCTTCTCAGAACACATTCCTCTTTACTTGAGAAATGACTGGTTATCTTTTAAGATCTGGCAATACTGTCAACCCTCCTCAGAGTAACTGGTCCTGATTTCCAGATTACCGATAAAGACAGCTGACCGTGCCCATACTTGATCCAAGCTGCGATGGCAACTTTAGCCACATTGTGTTGAAGTTGCTTACCTTCCCATTGATCTGTGCTCTTTAAGAGCTCAGACCATGCACCACGTAACCTCCTTTGGATCTGACCTAGTCCTTAGAATTAAGGAAGTGACGGTGGTACGATGCATTGTTTATTAGAGAATTTTAGACAAAATTGTAAAATACACAAAGATTGGGCACCTTTTGATGTCTTTATATCACCCAACAACATACATGAGAGTTGGGAAACATTGTAAGTTGTCCAAACTCCATCTCCATATTCCTCTTCTTAAGCTATAAGGAACGCTTTTACACTAAATCATCAGAAATCCCTTCAGAGACAAGATTCTTATAATCTGGCTACCTCTGTTCTTCTTTTCATTTCTTCCCTGCAGCATTAACCCACTTCATTGGCATTCTACCACTGAGCTATATCACCAGCCTGTCTTATTCTTACCATAATCATAAAACAACACTCAAGGTAGCAACATATTCAGGAGTCAATTGCTAATACTGATCTGGTTCCCATCTCAGAAAGGTAATATTTCGTTCAAATCAGCAATTGGGTTATACTTATTTTTGTTTTAAGATGGGATTTCATATATCCCAGGTTGGCTTCAAACCTGTTACATAGCCAAGGTGAATTTTATATGACTTACTTTCATCATCATAGTCTTGTTTATGTGATGGTGTTCTGGATTGAAACCAAATTGCTCCAACTGTAAAAACTCCTTAAAAAGCCCCGAGTCAGCATTTACTCAATAACAACCTCTTTCAAAGTACTAGTTTAAAAATTAAACAGGAACATGAGGAAATAATGCACAAAAGTCCAAGAATTCAGCCATCAATCACAAGATCATACAGTCATTCTTCTTCACCACCACCACTTGATCCAAAGATATGTATAAACCTTGTTCCCATGGGTTGATTTGTTAGTGAGCATCTTACCTGTGCTTGTGCAATTGTCAAGCCCTTTTATACCAGGAACCATTTGATTATCTAACTTGAACACAAATTCTGAGGACTAGAAATCAGAATTATTGGACTGCTTGTGTCGACACTCTTAGAATTCTTAATCTATTGAGTTGACCAGATACATGCCCTAAGGCTGTACATCTTCATCTGGGAAACCAATGCTGTTAAGAACACTTGCCCAAGCACTATCGTGTGGAATCACAAGTACATAAATAATGCTGAGTATCTATACAATATTGCATGATAGTGTATAGCTTAAAATAGTTACACATTAAAATGAAATAGATATGTCATGAATTAGGATACAAAGTGTACATAAATTTTAAGATGTATATGAAATTTCAAAGGAAAAAACACCTTGCCTCTAGACTTAGTTATGTCTCTAGATTTCTGGGTTTTTTGTGGTAAGAAGGTTTTGTTTTTGGAACTCAATTATGTTCAGGTGGGAATTTATTTATTCTCTCTCTCTCTCTCACACACACACACACACACACACACATACACACACATCCTTCTGTCTTCTCCTTGGTACAAATCTGCAGTCACCTTGCTTAAATACAGAAACTTTTATATCTTTTATATTACCTTATATTTGGAAATGCAGGTTAACCTTGACAATATCTTTTCTAATATTTTGAGGTATATATTTTTCTTTCTCCACTATTAAACCTAAATCTGCATGTACCTCATTGACACAGTCTAAACCCTTATGTGCATAAAACAGACCTTCACAACACAAACGACAGTCACAAAGAGAGCAGGTGCATCAGATGGTAGGAAGAGTGAAGGCAAACAACCGAGGTTATTTCTGTGATGCAAATACACTGGAAGAGCAAAAGCTAGAAAGTTCTAGAAAATAATAGCACAAGTAAATAGCAGAGCTAAGCTTTGATCCAGATCTAACGAAAGCTTACTCTCTATGCATGACTTTTGTTGAACAGCCACTTGATGTTACTAATCTTTACCTGATCAGCAATAAACCGAAAGCCTCTATTATTTTACAGATTCTACCAATGACCATTTACTTTATGTTATGTATGATTATAAATATTATTTATAAAATGATCCTTCTACCATATATATGTGTGTGTAAACATACACACACATAAGATATTTTACTCTTGGATTTGTTCTCATATAAACAACCAGTGCAAATGGATTCAGGTTCTCAAAATGCAATTTTCATTAGCATTGGCCATGAACTGAAACACAGAGTCTTCTCTCTATTATTTAAAGCCCTCTACAACATCTTCCATCTCTGTGTTCACTCTTACCTTCAGTGGGTCCTGAATATTCTTTACAGCTCTCCCTTACTCTTTTCTGCACTTTTGCTTTTTTTCTTACTACCTTCTAGTACAGGGATGTCTTTTCTCTAGTCCTAGAACTTCCTTCTGTGCTTAAAGGACCACTTGAGTTATAACATCTTCTGCTCAGTCCTTCTGTCTAGACTTGAAAATTATTTTTTCTCTTCTTTGAAGTCTCTGAAACATCCCAAAGCTTTCTGTTTCTTTCTCAGAAGCAATTGCAGTCTACCTAGATAAACAGGTGGGGTTACCATCCTCCACCACCTGTCATGAACAGACAGAATCCTAAGCATCCTACAGAGAAGATGGGAGTCTCACTTCCTATATATATTAATGATATATATCTATCATCAATAAATATACAGAAATGCTTGAATTCTAGAGGATGCTTTTACATGGACATTTGTTTAAGTTTAGTTTATCTTTTACCTCAAAAACAGATGTATTAAGTTTAAAGTTCATCAAAATTTCAAATAGACATTTTTAAATGGATGTTTTGCCTGCATTTATGTCTGTCCGCTCCTTGCATGCCTAGTGTCCACGGGAGTCAGAAGATGACATTAAATCCCCTGGAACTTGCATTATAGTTGTAAGCTGCCATGTGGGCACTGGGATTCCATCTCAGGTCTCCCGTAAGAGCAGCAAGCACTCTTAACCACTAAGCCATCTTTCCAGCCTTAACTATACAATTATGATCACTCTCAGACATGAGAATAAAATGAATGTGTACATGCAATATTAAAACATGGAATATGGGCTGGAGAGATGGCTCAGAGGTTAAGGGCATTGCCTGCTCTTCCAAAGGTTCTGAGTTCAATTCCCAGCAACCACATGGTGGCTCACAACCATCTGTAATGGAGTCTGGTGCCCTCTTCTGGCCTGCGCGCATACACACAGACAGAATATTGTATACATAATAAATAAATATTAAAAAAATAAAAATAAATAAAACATGGAATGTTTTTACAATAATATAAGCAGTTTTATGTACTCATTTTATGATGAACGATTGAACTCAATTTCTTTATATTGATATAATTGTGCTGAGAAAAAACTGAAATCTCAAAAAAAAGATTTGTCTGTGGTCACATGACTAATTTAAAGTATAGTCAGCTACATAACAAGGTTTTTCATTTCTAGCTTAATGCTTTTTGAGTTCTTAACTCCAAAATCTTTGTCCATGTTTTTTGTGTTAGCCACAGATATGTAGCTACAGAAGGAAGAAATAGTCTCATTTTTCTTTTCAAATTATTATTTGGATACAGAATATATAGTAAAATCCATTAATGGTGATTAAAGAGGATTATACTGAACAATATTTATTTCTACAAAGCTTACTTATTTTGCAATCTAAACCACAAAGAATACAGCAAAAAGTCAAGACGTTAAAAAACGTACTGCTATTCAGTCCAAATAAAGGTCACTAAAACCTACATACAAATAGCATTCATGGTTTTCACACATAAAACTGTCTTTGGGACCAGACCCTGCTTTGTACCTCAGGGTTTGTTTTAGGCCATTTGTCCTCAGGTTGGAAGAGGGCAGTATTTGCCCTGCTCAACATCTCTGTTAAGGAGTCTCCCTTTCCTTCTCTGCTCACACTCTGTCAGATTCACTTGTTTCCAGGAATGACTTGAGACCCAGGCCTAACACATCCAAGAGTCACAAGGCCCTAGTCACAGCAGTTTGTTCAGATACACATGACTCACACCTGCCCAGAAAGCCTGTTACGTTTTCCCAACCACAGCGGTTGCTTCAAATACGGGTTTACGGTAGAAGCTGATCAAGCATGACCCTGGTACTAAAGCCCTAGGTACAGAAACATTTATTCCTTTGAATTTATGCTTTAGAAATTAGCTATGGAACTATTGATAGCTTTTTTTCCTGCCTAAACCCTGATAATGAAGTAAAACCAGGATTTAGAAAGAAGCTGGTTCCTTTCAAACTAATTCACCTTCTGCATCAAGCTGTGACTAAAAGCTGAGTATTTAAGTTTCATAAATCTCATAAACACCTCTTGTCCTTTTATGTTAACTTGACAAGGATTTCCTGATAGGGAAAAATGTTCTAATCCTTTAACTATACTTAATTATCTAAGCATCTCCATTCACGACAGATGCGAAAGGTTATCTGAAAAGAGGTGAAACAGACATGCCATGTATTTATGACAAAGTGACAATGCAGAGATTTAGAGGGAAAAAGAAAACAAGTGGGTTGAAAAATAAATTTCTACTTTCAAAAGCAAGGGCTTATAAAAGGGAAACAAGCTATGCTGTGCTCTATGACACACTCAGCGTTCTTTAGCCATCGTCTTCCCTGTCTCAGATAGCTACCCAGATGTACTCTGAGGGGAAACTCACTTGCTCCCAAGCCTTCTCTCATCCTTCCCAGTGCTAATGAATAAAAGTGAAGGCTCACCCTTCCAACTGACAAAAGCATCTCTAATTTCCCTGTTGCTGACTTCACAGTGGACTCTAAGATGATTGGCTTACGATGCTGTAGGACAGACAAGTGACCAGGTCAGCTACAGTGGATGGACTGCCCGTATTATCATACTACCTTTCTGCACCCATTTTTTATAATTGGCACTAAGAATGAGAGCTGAATGTGAACCACACCTAGACTTGTTGTCCAGTATGAGATATGTGCTGTCCTTTTCAATTGAGCTCAATTCCCGGTGGACCAAGGATTTGGATTTACAACCCATCAAAACAGGTTCTGATACGCTTTGTTAAATGACTTGACAGAGAGGCTAGGGAGATGCTTCCAAGGGTAAAATGTTTGCTGAGAAAGCAAGCACAAGGGCCTAAGTTGAGATCCTTAGTGCTCACATAAAATCTTGGAGTTGTGCTAGTCTGTAACTCCAGCACGAGGTAGGGCAGTCACAGACCTGTCCCAGTGGCTCCCAGGCCAGCCAGTCTAGCTGAAATGGCAACCTCAGAAGACAGCGAGAGACCCTGCCCCCAAAGACAAAATGGAAAGCAGTAAGACTAGTCAGTGAAGTCAACCTCTGTTCGCTACCTGCACGTGAATGAGTGAGGGTGCATTCCCACACATACATGGTCACACACTTAGGACACATGTGTGAAAAAAAAAAAACAATGACTGAACAAATACTCCCTTTACTTACTCATCTAGAAAATAGAGTCATAATATCAGTTGCATAAGTTGCATAAAAATAAATGAGATGCCTGAACACATCTAGTCCGAGGCCTGGCATGTTACTCAGCAGAGGAGAGGTTCCCTTTCCTTAACAGAGCTTTTCCATGGAGACTGTATGCAAACTACTCTCCCTGAACCGCTCATTACAGGTCAAAGGGCATACCATATGTTGGTGACTCCCCGTTTTGCCCTTAATCTGAACCCCCTCCTTTGGAAAACAGTTCCATGACTTATCTTTTCTAGACTCACCGCCCCTCCCACATATGAGTTCCTTAAACATTAAATAGAAATGGACTTGACATTCGCTTTCTCCACCGGTTTTCAGTCATTGCTCTGTAATGCGCATGCTCGCCTCTTCTGGTGCTCTTCCTCGCAATCACAGGGCCATTAATCTTAACTTTCACGTCAAACCAAAAGCTCTTTCAGCCGCCCTCCTGCTATTATCTTTACGCCGATGACCCATGATTACATATACATGCTGAAATTCTGCCTGCACTTGTTACTATAGCAAATCTCTTTCCAGCTTCTCCTAAACTCCCTGAGGCCCTCCCATACTCTTCTGTTGCTGCATTCTTAAACTCTAGGCAGTCTCACCACACTTCATCCTATAGACCAACACCAACTAAATGCTTATCTCCCGAGTTCGCCTCTGACTTATCTTTTACGCAGGAGGTAGGCTCTTATTTTCATATAAGGTCACATTCTGTGGTTCTAAGAAGGAAAAAAAAACTGAGGTGTAATCCGGAATACTCTCCAAATCTCCAAATCTGCTCCCCTTCCTAAATTGCTGTTTTCATAAATGGTGCCACTTGACAATCTCACATCAAGGCCCAAGATGCATACAGCATTCTGTGCTTACATAACCCAGCTATCACCAGGCCCAATCCTGTTCAGTTTCTAATATTTCTAGAATCAGAATATTGTCTGCTCTTCATCATTTGGATGACTTAATTAATGGTTAGAAATATTTGCTTGGACTGCCCAACAGCTATCTACCCACCTAAGATTGTAAAGGTAGAAAAATACCTGTAACTTCCTGCTTCCTCGACTGTGTGAGAGACATAAGCGTGTTGGTTTTTATTTTCGGTCTAACTTTTCGCTCCTGTGCACAGTTCTGCTTCTGTCCCTCAGCACACAGAGGGGTGACAGACATTCTTCTTCAAGGACAGAGGAACTGAGAGGCAAAGTGGCTTCTGAGGAAGCGCTGCCTTTTGTAACTTCTCCTTTGGGGTTGATAGACGCTTTACAAACCTTCAGAGTGCAACAAAAATTCATCATGTCTGTAATATGACTGTTTTATTAGATTTGAAAGAGCTCTTTGGGAAAGGCAGGCAAAGGGGTCGTATTTTGTCTCTTTTGAGTTTAACGTTACACCTGTTCCAGAAGCTCCACTTATTTTCATTAAAAAAATAACAAGCATAATAAAGTAATATAATTGCTTGAGCTATCAACCATTCCTATTTACACATATGTGTGCAGAAAACAGAGAGTGAAGGAGAGATAGAGAGAGAAAGAGAGAGAATTTCTTCTCTCCTTGAGATACGTTATTTCAGTGCTTAATAATTAATCTACAAATAAGAAATTTTGAGATGGTTAGAATACAAGCAAAAATATACAGAAAGAATGTGGTACTCTTCTGTAGTTTTATTTCTGAGACTGTCATACTGGACCTCAGTTTCTCCTTTTCTTTCATTCCCCAAATGAACACCTTCAGTAGCCCATGCTGAAAACACACACACAAAGAAAGAGAGGCAGAGAGACGGAGAGAGATAATATTTTTCCTTTCATCAACATAGCAAATATTGGGACTTATAAGGAAATGGGGTGGAGGGTGGAGGATCCTAGGAGGACTTCCAGTCTGTCCATCCTGTGCTCAGACACTTCAAGCTGCTGCTCCATGCTGCTGTAATAAAGTATCTCCGTCCCCACTGGCCTTCTTTCCTGCTTGAGAAATCCTCTTTCTAATTAATCCAGGCTTCTAGGTGAGATTGCTGTATCCTATTGAAAACAGGCACAAACCTGAAAACACGGAGTTCTTATCTCAGCATCTCTGAACCCTCTTCTCCACCAAAAACAAAGCAAACACCTCCTGGGTACTGGGCACAAGACTCTAAGTGACTGAGGGACACAAATCATCATTCTGTGTAAAGTCCACAGCAAGCACCCTACCTGGGTAAGTGCACAGGATAGCCATTTGTTATTGAGAGAGCTGAAAAAAAAATGCCTCTCTCATTTGAGTAAAAAGTAGAAACTCAGTTTCATTTTTTTCAAAATCAGTTGTACTTGTAATAAGGAGAAGATAACAAACATGTTTGGTTTCACAGGTATGCACCGGAGTGTGCCCTAGATCTCTTCTTGTGAAATATTAACTCACTATGGCAACAAGAGCTATATACAAAGTGTATGATAATACTTAAACAAGAGGATTTTTAAAAAGTATATACTAATAGGAAAGGTTTTAAAATGATAACTTCAGTCTTGATTTTACTCATAATAAGTGACTTTTATAGATGTAATTCCTGAATCTAGGACCTTAGATTTCCCCACCTGCATTAGGAGATGATTAATTAGTATTTGCATGGCAAATTTAATTAAGGCGCCTTCTTTATAGACTTCATCAATTCCATTTGACATCCAGAAAGGAACTCTTTTTTTTTTCTTCCCCCTAGGTCAAACTTTTATACTAAAGGGATGTAAAACAACCTAATTTACAGTCAAGCCACTCAAAATTGAGTGTTAGCAACATCTGAAAATACAAATTTCAAATAGATTTCTTTCTCATTTTAAATTGAATTCAGATTTAGTCTTGATTAAGCCTGGTTCATTTTCATTTGCCTAAAATAAACCATTAATCAAGAAATATTAGTGAAAATGTAACATTTTTTAGGAGTAGCTTGCTGCAATTGAGCTTTAACTTTGAAAGAAAACTTACCTATGTATGTGTGTGCACGCACACACGTTTGTGTGTTCATGTGGGTGTGTCGTGCATCTATCATACACACTATACTGTCTAGGTTTGTGTGTCAACTTGACACAAGTTTGAGTCATCAGGGGAAGAAGTCTCAACTGAGGAAATGCCTCTATGAGATCCTACTGTGAGGTATTTTCTCATTAAGCGATTTATGGGGGGGGGGTCCAGCCTATGGTGGGTAGTGCCTTCTTTGGGCTGGTGGTCCTGGGAAAGCAGACTGAGGAAGCCAGGGGAAGTAATCCAGTAAACAGCACCCATCCATGTCCTCTGCATCAGCTCCTGCTCTCAGGATCCTACCTTGGTTGAGTTCCTGTCTTGACTTCCTCCAATGATGAACAACAATGTGGAAGTATAAGCCAAATAAACCATCTCCTCCCCAACTTGCTTTTTTTGTCATGGTGTTTTGTTGCAGCAATAGAAATCCTAACTAAGACACATACACACACACACACACACACACACACACGCATACACACACCATATATGTAACTAAAAGCCTGACTGCCACCATAACTGAGGCCAAGAACCTGAAGCTGAATAGCTCATAGGCCCAAGGAGAGATCCTACAACTATTGTTCTCTAAAAGGACCTAGAATTAAAGCAACACCTTAATACCTATATTCATAGTTAAGTGCGTCTCTCAGGCCTCATCACAGAAGCCTCTATGTGCAGTAGAAGGTGATTAACTCCCACAACTCATCCCCACAGAGAGAATAACAGACTTTGAGCTCTAAGTACTAAATGGGACATGTGTCACACCCTCTCCTCTCAATGCCTTAGATCATCACTAAAGAAGGACTGGAGGAACTGTAAGAGCCAGAGGCTGTGATGACTATATTGAAGCAGTGTTTTCTGGGCACAGCAGGATAGCTGCACATGGACTCATGGTAGCTCTGACTGCATACACAAGACCTCTACAAGATCAAACCAGACAAAGCCCCAGCATGAATGGGGAGATGGTCATAAAGTCCAACTCTGGGCTGTGAAGCTAATGGCAACTGATGGGGGGGATGTTGTGGTCCAGCTGCCCTCACTCCCCCTGACTGACAGCAGAACTTCCTTGTGGTCTGTAATTGACAAGGATGTTTGTGTTCTTTCTGGCCGGTGGGTCTTCACAGAAGGAGTAGAGGTATAAAAGGTTGCTGGGCAAAATAAAGGTTGCTGTTCTTCCACCTGAAAAGAAGCCTCGGTGTCTCAATCCCGGCACCCCTCCCTCCCCCCGCCAGTCTTGGCATCCAGGCTGCACTGGCTGCAGCCAAGGGGAGAGTTCTTTAAGAGATGTGAGCACCCTGAAGGCTACCCAAGCTCCACTACATGGTCTCACAGTCATGCACGTGCAGGCAGCACTAAGTAGACACAGTGGGTTTGAAAAGAGGACACCCGAAATTGGCAGGGAATCCCATGTAGAAGGAAAAAAATGGAGATGAGGGAAAAGGAGGCTGGACTCAATCAGACCACATTGTATGCATTTATGAAGTTCTCAAATATATAGATATATAGTTAAAAATAAATGTCCAGATGCACATTAACAGAAAAATGCACAAAATAGGGCATGCCCACACAATGAGAAATTATTCAGCAGTTAAAAAGGAGTAAAATATTGATGCATACCAAATTACAGAGGTGCCACAAATCGAACTGCAAATGAAGCCAGAAACCAAAGAACATATAGTGTATTATTTGTCTGAAATGTTTAGGGAAAGTAAGCCTATAGGAACTGAAAAGGAGATGCAAAATCTCCTGGAGTTCTGATGGGATACAAGCAGGCATAAAGAATCTTACAAAGTGTTGAAGATTAAAACTACATCATAATAATTATTATGCATCTTCTTAAAAGTTTTAAAAATTATTAATGGGGTGACTTTTTAAGAATAATTTGCCTTTGAAGAGGGTAAATGTTATGATGTGCAAATTTATGATCTATATCTCAGTAAATTTATTGTTTAAATCTGTAATGCAAACTCCATAGAAATTTAATTGCAATATTATTAGTAAAAAATAAATTGATTCATCATTAACTTCAACAAATGCTTAAATTGACAAAAGAAGAAGGAAAATTCTTTAACAAGAATGAAATTTGACACTTCTTAAAATATTCTAGATTGAGTAATAACCCCAGTCTGTGCTACTTTGTTGAAAAAAATTACAGACAAAAAATTAGTTGATTACTAAAACTCTTCCAAGAGCCTTTTTATTTCTTTAAATTAGATTTTGTTTAAAATTGAATCAGTTGAACTTGCTAAACACTTTTTTTGGAAAATTAGCTCTCAGAAGACAGTGTCAGTTGAGGGGCACTGATTAGTGTCTGGCAGTCACAGGACACAAAGATTTTGAAGATGAGACCTTTGGCATCAGAATTGTGGTCACCAGTTTTCATTTTAATAAGCCAGACTCTGAGCTTCCTAATATTAAATTCAAGGAAGAATTTTTTATCTTGTCAAGAAAGAAAAATGACATCCCGTGAAGTGGACAGGGAGATTTTTAAAGGTTACTGTTTACATACAGAAATACAATTGTCAAGAGTAAGTCTGATCCGATACTGCTTCAGGACCAAACCGCTCATAAGAGGTCTTCATTTTGGTTCTTTCCCGACTGTGGCTATGTCTAAGCCATCATGAGAGCCCAGAATCCACCTGCTGGCCCGACAGAGTCCAGATGCTAACCCCACTGTCTGCCTAACTGCTTCTCTTTCGCCCCAGCAACTGCAGGTCAGGGCTCTTTTCTGAATCAGGAATGCACTCTGGTACCATCTCGGAGAAGATGAAACGACATTATCATCTCCGCTTCCCTAAGGAAGGCAATTGAGTTGTGGGATCCATAAGACTGGGTCAACCTTTCCAGAAGGCACCTTCACGAAACTCCCAAAAGGCTGCAGTAATAACAGCCAGGACCAACCTGCACTGGGGCGCCCTCTGCCTCTCAGGCTCTGCGACCACCTGCCACTTGAGTCCCTCCTCCTTCACCAGCTATCCTAGCAGTGGGGACAGTCTGATACAGCTATGGGGCTCCCCGAGGTCACCGGTTCCCTCACAGGCACAGTTTATCGCTGAGAGCGAGCGGGTTGGAACTCAGACTTCTACTGCGCTGGTGGCAGCTCACCGCCGCTAGGCAGGAGGAAAACGACGTGTCGTTGATGGCGCGACAGGAGAAGGGCTCAGGAACTTACAACCAGCGGTCCCCAGAGTCCGCTTTCAGTGCCCAGTGGGCAAAAGCCGATGAGCAGACCTGCCAGGTGCACCTGCTTTCACTCCGACTGTCCCCCCAGCTTCAGGTGGAAGGATAGGATGTGCTCTGAATTCCCCGCTTGGTGGAAAATAGCAAAGTTGTGCTTACGTGTTCGCTCGCTCAGTCTCCCCAACTCCCCTAGTCTTTTCCCTTCCTCCTCTCTCTAGTGACACCCGCTCGCAGTCCGCCAGGTACCTACCAGCTGCGCGCGAGAGGTGTGAGCGGAGCCCGGCCAGGTCCCTTGCGATGTCGCCTGCCGGCCTCTCTGCAGCACGGGGCTGCGACGCGGCTGGAGCTCGCTGCCGCCTCTACCGTGGGATGCGGCGGTGTCTGAGAGCCGGGCTGAGGCAGTGGCAGCAATTTGTGGGGCGGAGGGAGCGACTCGGTCCCGCCCCCGGGAGCTGAGCTCAGACCAGCCCTGCTAGCAGAGCCCGCCAACGCCGAGCCCCAGGAGATAAATCCAACAGTGGCTCTTCCCTCCAGGCGTCCTAAGGGGAAAGCTCTCTTCTCTGCACGTTCACAGAGAACCTGAGTCAGTTCCCCTGGGTTCGGTTAAGAATTTACTGGAGAAAACCGCGGGAAGTTCGCACTTCCTCTGCCTTCTGTCTGAGTGATGTTACCTTTCCCTCCGGTCCCGGTGCGTTCCCGGGTATTGGGCTCCATGGTGTCAGGAGGTTGCACTTGTTTTAGCAAGGGGTGTTTGGAGAAGGCAGGTCTGTCTGCACCTGGAATATGCGTGTTCGCGTTTATTTTAGGACTCTTTTAGCACATTGGAGTCTCACGCGCGCGCGCGCGCGTGTGTGTGTGTGTGCGATGAACAGCAGAAATCAATGTATATCAAGTTTTACTTTTAGACTATCACTAAGGAAAATATTCTTACTATTAAGCTGTCGTTAATGATGCCTTTTTTAATACAGGAAATTGAAAACAATGCTGGTAACAAAGCTATGAAGACCCATCTCTGCTTTTGGAGGAGGTGGCCGTTGGTGTCCTGATAGTTACTAGAATTCCAAGAGTTCACAGCACTGGACTACTCAGTTATCCTGTTTCTGGCCACCAGGAATCCCTGGTCTCTGACACCACTTCCCCACTGACTACTTCCAAATGCTTCCAAATGGCCTTTGTTTTGTTTTTCGGCTGGCTGCGAAATCAGAGATCTTCCTGCCTCTGCCTCGTGCGCAGCCACCGCATGGTCCAATTGGCCTTTTTACGGAAAGACTGTGCCGCACTAAAATATAATCAGATAAAAATTGCCATTTAAAGTGTCTACAGAGTGTATGATGGTTGCACTATAAGTTGCTCAGTATTTCTAACTGTACAGTGTGGTAAAAATTCTCAACCTGCAGGTTATAAACTGGAACTCAACAAAGTTGGATGATTTACATAAGATGAAACAGAAAAATCCAAACTTGAGATTGTCCAGAGGGTAAAAGGCACTTACTACTGAACCTGGTGACTTGAGTTTGATTCCACGACCCGAATGGTGGAAGGAGAAAACCGACTCCGGTAAATTGTAGTCTGGCTCACACACATGCCCACACATGCATGCCTTCACCAATACACATGTATAAATTTAATTTTAAAATTTAAGAGAGGGCTGGAGCGATGGCTCCACGGTAAGGAGTTCTTGCTGCTCTTGCAGAGGAACAGTGTTGCATTCCCAGCACCTTGTTGTATATTACAACTGACTTTAACTCCAGTTCCAAAGGTCTGATCGCCCCCTTCTGGCTTCCATAGACACTGCATGAATGTGATACATAAATATACTTGCAGACAAAACGTAAACATAAAATAAAAATAAAGCTTATTTTGGAAGATGCAATCTGATTTTAAAGCATGTGTCTTTCTTCCTTCAGAATGAGTGTCATGTTTGAATTAGCTCCTGATGTAATGTGAGTCCCCGAAATGTTGGGATAAGTGCCCTTTTTTTCTCTGAGAAAGTTTTATGTAGTCACCATGTATCCATAAAATGAACCACGCATTATATCTGTCTTTAGGACAGCTTTAAAAGGTGCCTACTCTTTGGCACATTTACAAGTCCTAATACTAGTCTATAATGTAATACATGTGTTATCTAAGCCCAAAATTTTTAAATATTTTTTATGTAAAAAAAATCTTAGTTTTCATTTTACAAACAACTCTGGTTCCCCCTCTCTCCCCTTCTCCTGATCCCTCACATCCCCTCCCTTCCCACCCCCACTCACTCCTCAGAGAGGGTATAAGGCCTTCCTTGAGGAGTCAACAAAGTCTGACATACCAACTTGAGGCAAGGTCAAGCCCCTTCACCTCTGTATCAAGTCTGGGCAAGGAATCCCACCATAGGGAATGGTAAGCCCAGTTATTCTAAAGCTAGTTCCTATGAGGGATCTACCATGGGGTGTGAGGGTAAAATAGCTGAGCTAATTGAGTTATTATATGATAATGATCAAAGTTTTATGACTGTTCAACTGTAGTACTTATACTCACAATTTATTTTATTATTTTAAAAACTACATTTGGGGTCAAATTTGATTTTCAAAACTAGTCCTCTGTGATGTGCCTTTAAGATATTACATATTTAAAATCATCTGAACTCACAAGACAGTGAGTGTCCTCAATACCGAAAGTACCCACACAAAATAGATGTTTGGAGGGAAAGTTTTTTTTTTAATTCTGTACTGCATCATTTGGTTATTTGCCATAAATAACACAGTGCCACAGCACATGTATGGAGGCCAGATAAATTTGATTCTCTCCTTCTACCATGAGCTGGAACAGGTCATCAGGCTTGGTGGTGGCAAATGCCTTTACCTAATGTCATTTTTAAATGGTCAAACTAATTTATTTATGTTTGTTTCTATGTAGAGTGACTAAAAAAAATTATTTGTAGACTGCACTTAGCTACTTATAGAAGATTGACGATTTCTGGTGTCCTCTCAAGTCTAAATGATGCCATTGCCACCATGTGGACAGCCTGAAGGTCTGCAGCAGCTGCCACTGGGCAGAGCTGACCTTACATCCAAAGGGGTATTATAAATCTCAAAGGTATCAGTACTTTCTCACAGTTGCATCAAATTGTGTTAGACGATGACTTTAAATAGAGAAAATTTGACTCAGTTTTGAAGTTGTATCAAGAGATAGGATAGAAAGATAGTGAAAAGACAAAAGGGAAGCTTTGGTGTTAGGTCTGGAAGAAGGTGAAGAAGAGGGCTATGTGGTGAACTGAAGGCAAGATTAAAACTAAGTGACAACGAGCATTGAGAAAGGAGGAAATAAGCCATTTGCATTTCAACCAAATGATACAGACAAGAAGACAGAGGCTGTACTTGGAAGGCAGTGTGACATTTGTAGAAGTGTTCATAGAATAACGACGGCATAACTTATGGAGAAGTTGTGGGTGTGACTGGCTGACTGCACCAACCATGAAACAAGTGCGTATCCACATAGACAGCCAAGCCACCAACAACGATGCCTGTGAGTATGTGATTAGATCAGGGGCCAGAGACATCCATCAACGTAGAGGAGAGATCTGGAAACAACGGATGTCTGAAAAGTTGAGAAGAAGGTGCACATCCAGAGAGGGGGAGACTTAATGAGTGACAGACTGCTATAAATGGTGGCTAATGCTTCAATACAAGAGAGCAACGTTGTGTGATGCTGTTCCCAAGAGCTCTAGGAAGGTGCGAGACTATCGTCAGAATAGCTGGTGACGCAGGTAGAAGACTATGAGGAAGGGAATGCTCACTCAAGTCTGGAACACGAAGAACTAGTGAAGAATTTAGAAAGATGGTGGTGTTCTTCAATACTAAATAAAGAGTATCCCATGTCGGACTGGTTCCATGGGAGAAAACCCTTCAAGGCCCTACAACTGGTACCTGTGAACAAGGCTCTGCTTCTAAGAAAACCCTGTCTTCTGCCCTTGCCTTGGGATCCTGAGTAACTGTTAGAAAGTAGTCATTTCATCTTACTCTGGACTATGTGATGGGAAGGAACTGTGGGTGGGTAGAGAAATGGAAGAATTGGTGGAGCAAGAAGCAGCCTGAATCCTCTGCCGCTTGAAGCAGGAGATGCCATTTTTTTCTTCAGAATCCTTATTTTATTTTATTTTTTTACAATATATATACAGACATTTTATTTTAATATATTTTATGTTTTAGGGTTTTTTTCTTATTTATTTATTAAAGATTTCTGTCTCTTCCCCACCGCTGCCTCCCCTTGCCCTCCCCCTCCCCCCAATTAAGTCCCCCTCCCATGCCATTTTAAGGGAACACCAAGATTTTCAGGTAGAAGGGCTCTGCAAGGTCTCAAATGCAGCCTGGGTTCTGTTCAGTTCAGGGTAGTGCGGGCTGCGATCTGAGGGCAAGGTGGGAACTGCCACTAACCACCTACTCCGCGGTTCTGTCAGAGATATTAGCTTCCAAGGTTGACATAACAAACTGTTACAACATAGGTGATTTAACCAGCATGTTGGGTTTTTTTGTTTGTTTGTTTTGTTTTGTTTTTATCTATTCTCTGACAGCTTGGGAAATCGAGGTTCCCACCTCCTTTCTCAGCACTATGGGAGAGAATATAGGTTCTGGTGTTCACACTCCGTTTGTCACACTCGACAAGAAGCCCTTTACCCACTGAACCATCTCATTGGCCCAAGGAGCATCTTATCCATAACTCTAAACTTGTCAAAGTTGGTCCTCTTATTAAACTTTTGTTGTCTTATATCTCTAATCCAAAATACTCCCCTGTGAGTCATAAGTGGCTTTGTAACCACATGAATTCTTTGGTGTCAGCTGTAGGGAAGTGAAGAAGAGAAATTTCTTTTTTTTTTTTTATTGAGAAAAAGAAAAGAAAAGAAAAAGTTTCTGCCTCCTCCCAGCCTCCCATTTCCATCCCCCTCCTCCCACCCTTCTCCCCCTCCCCCCACTCCTCTCCCCCCTCCCTCTCCAGACCAAAGAGCAGTCAGGGTTCCCTGCCCTGTGGAAAGTCCAAGGTCCTCCCCCCTCCGTCCATGTCTAGGAAGGTGAACATCCAAACTGGCTAGGCTCCCACAAAGCCCGAACTTGAAGTAGGATCAAAACCCAGGGCCATTGTCCTTGGCTTCTCATCAGCCCCCATTGTTCGCCATGTTCAGAGAGTCTGGTTTTATCCCATGCTTCTTCCGTCACAGTCCAGCTGGCCTTGGTGAGCTCCCAATAGATCAGTCACACTGTCTCAGTGGTTGGGTGCACCCCTCGTGGTCCTGACTTCCTTGCTCATGTTCTCCCTCCTTCCGCTCCTCATTGGGAACTTGGGAGCTCAGTCCGGTGCTCCTGTGTGGGTCTCTGTGACTATCTCCATCCATCACCAGCTGAAGGTTCTATGGTGATATGCAAGATATTCGTCAGCATTGCTGTAGGATAGGGTCATTTCAGGTTCCCTATCCTCAGCTGCCCAAGGAACTAACTGGGGACCTCGCCTTCGGCTCCTGGGAGCCACTCTAGGTTCAAGTCTCTTGCCAACCCTAAGGTGGCTCCCTTAACTAAGAATTGAGCTTCCGTGCTCCCCTATCCAACCTGCCTTTATCCCAATCATCCTGTTTCCCCGAGTTTCCCTCATCCTGCCCTTCTCACTTTTCTCTCCCCATCCCCCGATACTCCCATCCCACCCCACCCCCAAGATCCCAAATTTTCTCCCCTCAATTTTGTCTACTTCCCATATCCAAGAGGATAATTATATGTTTTTCTTTGGGTTCACCTTCTTATTTAGCTTCTTTAGGTTCACCACTATATACTCCGTGACCGTTATTTATGGCTAGAAACCAATTATGAGTGAGTACATCCCATGTTCCTCTAGAAATTTCTCTTCTTAATATAAAAGCACCCACATAAGAAGAGAAATTTCTATTGTAAAGTAGAACCACAGGGAGATGATGTCTGAGGAGAAATTTTATTTCCAAAGATGAGTTTGAGCTCTGCTCTGCTATCTAAGATATGGCACCTTTGCCTACAAACTGGGCTTTTGAATTGTCAATTAATAGATAAGCATATGATAAACCCTTGCTCCCAGTCATGTAGAAATAAAGAAAGGAAGGAAACATGTGGAATGGGAGGAGAGGGGTGACTATATATAATCAACCACTTGAAGATGCAACAGCCAATCCCAGGCCTTTCTGACTGTACCAAGACTAATTGATAGAGATTCCTTCTTTCTAAAATTTGTTTTTAAGAAAAGTGTTCATAGAAATTTTAGAAAACACTTATTTTCTCAAAACTCCAAATAAGTTTCTATATATTTTATTCCATTTTCAGAATGTATTTTTGTTTTTAACAGACTTTCAAAACTTTCTATTTATGAAAATGTGTCTCTTGTAATCAATGTGTTCACTGTGTGGCTGAGGCAGACCTCAGACTCACCTTCTTTCCACCTCAGCCTCCCAGCTGCCATTAGAAGCACACCTGTCTCTTACAGTAAGATGTTTTCCATTTTTTGCTGGAAGGAAGGCAAAATACGTCCACTCCTGTGCTCATTCCCCGCATCTGACTAATCAGGTGACTGTTTCTTAGTCTTAAGTAGTTTTCTCACCTGAAGCACAGATTGTACTGAACTGAAGAGTTATGAAGGTCTTCTGAAGCTTTCCGGTTCTTTTCTCTTTGGATCCCTTTGCTAGAGAACTCTGCACTGTGCAAATGACCAGTTTCACATAGTCAGCTCTAAGAGATGCCGGAAGTAGGCTTGAGTTCTCCTCTCGGCACTGGGGTCTGGACATTTTTTAGGCAGTGCTTTGAGGCCACAGTACGGGTCTCGCTTGTTCCCTCTTTGTCACAGTTCCCTGTCCTGAGATGCCTGGCATGCAGCATCTGAGGAAAATCCCAGTTGCTGCCTTGATCCTTTCCCCAGGCAAAAGGGTAAATCTGGTGTAGGACACTACATTTTGAGTAGAGCAAATATCCTACAGTCTCTTTCAATTTTTGGTTTTTATACTTTTTATGTCTTTATATAAAATGTTTTTGCAACAAAACATTTAGTCACAGCTCATTGCACACAAGGCATTCAAAAATTATTCAGACTGGGTGAAATAAATCTTAAAGAAGAAAAAGAATTTAGTTGTATTTTCTCAGAGGAAATTAATCTGGAGAATTTTGTGGATGATATAATCCTGAGATAACTAGTTCTATTCTTTATTTTGCTTGTGGGAACTTCTATGCCCTTAACTTTGTATGTCTAGATTGGCAATTGATATTGACATTCTATCAAAATTATGTAGTATTTTCATATTAAGTATGAACAATGGAAGTTTTAAATAGGATTACATTTAAATTATAACTATATTGTCTTTAAAATACTTTAACACATATGAGTATTATCTGTTTATAAATTACTCATTATCAGTACGGGGCTAATTTCAAGCTGTACTCACCAAGACAGTTGATAGAGTCACCATGAAGCGCTACATTGAAGTCAAGGAAAGGGATGAATATAAAATATTTCCCAGTTCAAAATTGGTAATCTCGGATTCTTCATTAAACTGATGATCAACAGGTCTTTATTGATGAATATCTCCAATTTCACAAAGTATTTCTGCAATATTACTTATGAAAGCTATACAAATGCATCTTGATTAAAAAAATGAAAGCGTATGAACTCACTGCAGTCAATTCTTTTTTAATTTTGCTTTATATTCAGCTATCTGGGCAGAGAGAGATAGATTGCACTTTTATATAAGCCTCACGGGGAATTATGAAACAAGAAAGGATAAATCGGGGTTGTGGAGGGGAGGCCAGAATAAAAAAGAAAAACTGAGAGATAAATAACACTAAATACTTTCCCAAAAAGTCATATGGAAATCTACTACAGTAGAATATCCCTAAAATACATCTGTTCACAGACATAAGAAATACAAAGTGGAGTTATCCTACATTGAGGCAAAGGTATCCCAAATACATACCATAGACTAACAAATAAAAGACCGACTCCTGGGAATATGGGTTACATTTCCTGAAGCTGCTAGCGAGTGAGGTTCCAAAGATCGCCAATCACTAAAAGCTTTTGCCAACACTCCCTCTTGGTAACCTTCCAGAACGTGATACTAAGATCATAGAGCCGACTATACACTTGAGTCACAGAACATAGACAAATCCAGCTGGTACTGACCTGAAGTATTCATCCTTACTGCTCAGCTTCGTAGTGCTGGAAGGTGCTATGTCTGCTCCTGGAGGAGAGAAAACACACCATCCACACCCAGCTGTGAGCCTTGAGAATCACAACAATGACTGGCCTAGCAATCCAGGCCACTGGTAGACTAAAAATATGAACATAATGGGAGTAACCAGCCACTTTGTGGTTAGACTTAATGTTCAATTCAATAGGTGAAACCCATACCTAGGACTATTATCAGTCAAGACCATATGACTAGACAAGTCACAGGCCCTAAATCAGAACCTACTAATATTATTCTACTAAATAGACATAATATTAAACAAACTCTTAATGGCATGATACTCACAGATTAAGACACATAGATACTCCTATAGAGGCTAAGACATCTCTTTACTTACACTCCATAATGACAAACATGGAGACCCACAACTAGACAAGATGCAGAGAATAAGAATCTTCAGACAGTCCTAGTGGGAAAATCTATACCACATCCTATTCCTTTAAATACTCAGTGATTATGGCAGAAGAAGGAGCGGAAAATCTGTATGAGCCAATGGCAGGTTGATGGCTATCATGAGACATCATTCAGACACAGAAGGGCAGCTGCACATATGAGCTGCTGTCACTTGTGACAGCATGATCAAATCATGTCAAGTCCAAGCAAGACAGGTCTCCAGCACAGAGAGGGGTGCTGGGCATGAAGTTGCACACCTGGCTGAGGAATTACTGGCAATTATTAGCTGCTGAGAAAGGGCCAGGTTTCTCTAAAGTGTCACCTCTGATAAGTCAACTACATTCCACTGAAAGACCACTCATCCAAGAACACTTGAGTAGCACAAATTGGCCTTGATTGGAGTGGGGGTGGATGCACAAAATTGGCAGGGAAGGGAAGGTGAGTGTGAATCTAGGAAGAGTTGTGGGAAGGAGACTGAATGTGACCAAAACTCATTGGATAAAATTTCTCAGTAGTAAAATGATTTTAAAATACAATATCAGTAAATGGCATAGATACACATTGGCTTAGTGCACACACTTTTACCATCATGCTTTAGTCTATAGAAGATCCATGGAGAAAATGATCTCCAAGCCCTCGTGATTTCAAATTAAGAATATTAGCCATACCTGTTCCTAAGTGTTAGAGTGCTGTGCAGTGCGGCTCCATAAGCAGTAAAATTGCAGTACCTTGGGAACATAAAACTGTAGAACTATCCTAGAACTCACAAACCTCAACTGGCCTTTAATGAGATCTCCAGCAATTTGTGTCATTTTAAATTTGAGAAGCCCTGTTGTATGTGCATCTTAAAGTCAGTCGTTCATCTTCTGAGGTTTCACTGTGAATTAACTGTACTTGCCTTACTCTACAGAAGAAAATTCCTTTCATCGCTGAACAGTAATCCTAGTAGTCAAGTTAATCCGATTTCTGGCATGACAAATGCAATTCATAAATAATGTCTCAGGAGAGTGAGGCGGATTACCTGTAAAAAGAACCACTCAAAATACAAGAGTTCTTTTTTCCTGAAATGAGCCCCAGATTATTCAAATCTGAATTTTGAGGGTATTTGACTTTAGAATATTACAAATGTTGCTCCTTCATGATTCTGTAAATGATTAGGATTCTGTAGAATTCTTTGGAGCCCATACCTTAAAATAAGACCAGCTTTCAATCTTCTGATGGAGGCCAAATCAAGTAACTTAAGAATTCATCATCTCTAAATCTTTGAAGTCACAATAATGGAAACTTTGAACAAAGAGGAATGCTGGAGGTTATCTAGTCAATTCATTTCATTATTTAGTTTAAAAGGAAATTATCTGCAAAAAAAAAAAGTTGCAGAAATCAAGAGTTACCCTCGATCTGAATGTTATCCTGCCAGTTGCCAAGAGATATTCATTATTGGACAAGATCAGATATTTTAAAAAAATAATTAATTTAAATGTATTTTTTAAATGTGTAAAAGAAATGAAAGATATAAATATAAAACCTTAGCTCTGCTTGCTGAGGCTGAACATTGAATTTGGAAAAAAGTCACAAATTGGTTTCTTCTTTAAAGTGAAAAAAAATGAAATTGTTGATGAAAAAAAGAGGGGGGACAGGAAACAGATGACACAACAAGCCAGCATTTGTAGTGAGTCCTGTGTTTAGAATGCCGGCTGAGTATACTATTTGAAATCCTATACAAAGATGATCAGTTTGAGCTAGATAGTCATCAAAAGGAAGATGAGGAATTGGTTTTATAGTCAGACTTAGTTCGTTCTTGAATGTGGTGGTCTGAATGAGAATGTCCTCCATAAACATATATTTGAATGCCTGCTCCCCAGTTGATGAAACTGGGTGAAAGGATTCAGAGGTTTGGTTTTGTTGGAGGAGCTGTGCCACAGGAGGCAGGTTTTGAAGTTTCAAAAGCACATACCTGTTCTCAATTAGTTCCTCTGTCTCATGCTGGAGGATCAAGATGCAAGCAAACTCTCAGCTACACTCCCAATGCATGTTTGATACCCTGCTGTCATGCTCCCCCCAGGATGGTCACGGACTCTCTCTGAAACTGTAAGCCCAAAATAAACCCTTCCATAAGTTTCATTGGTCACAGAGTCTTATCAGAACAATAGAAAAGTAACTAAGACATTGAATAAAGCCTAATACACAATAAAAACCCTGACACCACTGAAATAAATGAAACTGCCAAGAGCAACTTTGTGATTTAAATGCTCTAAAGAAAGCAGTGCAGGCTACCGGGATCTCAGTTTGAATTCTAGCTACTGAACTAACAGCTAGCTTTAATGAGTTCAGTCTACGTGGAGTTATTAGCAAAAGATGGGGAATGAATATTTTCTTTCTTTCCTTCTGTGTTCTTTTTATTTAGCTCTGGACCACTAAATTATGTTTTGAATTTACCTTCTTGCCATCACTCTGAGACTCACATCCATTCAGAATAGATGATTCACTACTATGGTAATTTGAATAAAAGTGGTCTCTATTGGAAGGTGTGTATGGCTCTGTTGCAGTAGGTGTGGCCTTGTTAGAGGAAGTGTGTCACTGTGGGGGTGGGTTTTGAAGTCTCTTTTTACTGTAACATGCAGACCATTTCCTGTTGCCTGCAAGATGTAGGACTCTCAGCTTCTTCATCAGCACTATGTCTGCCTGCAGGTCACTATGTTCCCCGCCAAGATGATAACGGACTGAACCTCTGACTGGAAGTGAATCATCCCAATTAAATGTTTTCCTTTATAAGAGCTGCCATGGTCTTGGTGTCTCTTCACAACAATAGAATCCCAAACTAAGAAAACTACCAAGATACTTGAAATATATTCAACATTTCATTTTCAATTCCTATAAAGAAAGCATTTGGAAAATAGTCCATCAATTAAATTAATACCCCAAAGCAATACTGCCCAGTACTTCTTTATTTATCCAAAGGAAGCTCATGTAGCATAAGTAGTTTTCCTAGCCTGGTGCAATGTATTTGTATACAATGGTGAGGTTGAATGAGAATGGTCTCCATAAACATATATTTGAATACTTGTTCTCTAATTGAAGAAACTGTTTGAAAGGATTCTGAGCTCTGGTTTTGTTGGAGGAGGTGTGCCATAGCATGCATGAGGGCAAGTAGATGAGAGTCCAAAAATGCAAAGAGCAGATAAAAGAGATCTTGCTAACTATAGAATTATTCAGCATGGAGAACCTGGGGTTTCCTGGGTTTTCTCCCTGATAAATTAATTTAAAAGGTAAATAAACCATCATCTGCATAGAAGGCTGAGATCAATGTGATTTGGGGATTCTGTTTGTTATTATTTAATGTTTACAAAATGTACTCTCATGACAGGCAGGGACACTTCTAAAGGAAATATACATCTGTACAATAATTTAGCATTGACAGATGCTTTTCAGACTTTCCATGTCTCTTATATCTATTTTATCCTCCATCCTTGCCAATAGAAATTAAGGTGCAGAGGACAGCTATGTGGAGAATCCCCTGCACGTGTACCGCAGCCCCACCATCTCCTTTCCCTCCCTGTCTCTCCCTGCACACCCTCTGGCTCTCCTTGACCCCTTGGCCAGAGTAGACCAGGAAAAAATTCTGATTGTTCTGCCATATGAAACTTGAAGTACTTGCTCTACAGATTAAACTCTCATCTTTTTGGTTTTTACATTCAGTGGATTAACTATTAATGCATGGTTATCACATTACATCCTGTCCATACTTTATAATTCTCCTGGAGACAAAAACTAACTCTTCTTCAGCTTCCTGAACTCCCAGGGAACTATGAACTAGTCATCATGACCTCACTGCGGTATGCGCAGAGCAATGAGTGCAATGTGTAGTATTTATTTCTTCCAATCCAAGAGCAAACTGAAGCACTGACAGGTAAATGATTCCCCTATAGCTTAGCAATCACGTTGAAGAGTACTGTTTCAAAAATTCTTTGTCCAGCATCTGAGCCTTGTGATCTTCCCCACCCATCCTCTAAGTATCCACTTAGATAAGGTTCTAAGACTCATTCTAACTAATATTTGATGTGAAGAAGGCATCCACAGAGCTCTTCTTTCTAAAAATGAAGCTTCATTTTAAAATGATGTGTTTATCAGCAATGGGCTTAGAGATCAACAAGATCAGTATTTACTCAGAGAGCAATGTCCTTACCAAAAATTAAGCATATATATATATACTTCACTGCTTTCATCTAAACTGTGTTTAGGCACCTCATCTTTCTGATCCTGAATTTTGCCCACTTTTGTTTTCTTATTTGAAGTAACAGGGAAACATTCTCTACCTAAATATATATGCACTAACAGATAAAACACTTCATAATAGCCCAAAGTGAAATTCTAGTGTTTTTCAAAAATATTTGAAGAGCAAACATTTGAGGCACTTACTCAGACTCAAAAGTTTGTGGATTTTTGTGTGTGTGTGTAATCTAAACTGACTTTGTTGGAACCCATGCTCACATTTAGTCTCTTCTGTTACCCTCACAGTTTCAAGTTGGTAGCATATGATGGGACCTCAAAGAAATTGCTGCTAGGTTGTGGATCTACAACCGCAGCAGAACCCGCTTTCCTACCTACGACAATAGGAACATACAGAGATAATTACTTAGAAATTCCCCCGTTTCACACAGCACCTTCCACTTTTCACTGAGCAAGGACCTATAAGTCACCCAGTATAGGAATCTACGATGTAGGGGTAAACATGTCTCAGTGGTTAAGTGTTTGTGCCAGGTTCAATATTCAGTGCTGGAGTGCAAAAAAAAAAAAAAAAAGCCACACAGTTACAACAAAAGGACTGAAATAATACCTGGAAGCAAAGCAAGCAAAGCAATGTGTAAGCAAATAAAATTTAAAGAAACAGAGGTGAGCTACAAAATGCATGTTCTTACTGGTGTGTCTCACAGGCCTGTAACCACAGGCAAGTGCCTCCCTTAGCTAGGAAGCTCATTCTTCATTCCCCATTCTCAAATCTCAAGTACCATTTCCCTGATTGTTCTCCCAGGTTTAGGAATCCTCATCCGCTGGACTATAACGGTAAGTCAAACACATGTCTTTTTATAAAGAAGGTGGGACCTACAAGGTATTTGGAGAGGGGTTTTCTCAAGAAGACTTTTAATTGTAGTCCTTTAGTCCTTACTAAAGACCAAACAGAAAAAAAAATAAATATTTTCATTCATGCATCTAAGATTCCTCTTTTTTATCACTGAGCCTATACTTCTTTTCACTTCTTTAAGTACTCTTTGAATTTATAATAGTGTCAGGGGTACTACTAATTTATGAGCAAACAGAATAGGCATGTAAAATACAAATGATGTTAACTTACATGAAGCGTTGAATTATTAATCAGTGGAAAAAAACAGCTAGATTCATAGCCTAGTGCTCTGCTCAGCCTTAGTCAGTTTTGTTTGCAGTGGGTCACTGGCAGTTGATGTGGAGACTCATATCTGGTTAAATGACTGAGAGCAAGTGATTGGTGAGTACTCAGCTCTGAAGCAGATTCTCTCTATCACCCTCACCACCCAAGACTAGGGGAATAACATGGGAGAGAGAGAAGAAATGATATATGGACCGGAGGCTAGAGAATACTGTGCAACACTGTCTTCTAGATATGGCAGGGCTGTTTTACCACGAACTCACACCAGCTCTGCGTAAGACCTTCATAAACAGGGGCCACAACCTTCTCTCATGGGTGAGTGACGTACTAATGAAGCCCCACCCTTAGCTGAAGAACTAGGTAGTTGATGACTGCTGGAGGAAAGTGGATCATTTTTCTTCGGTACCGTAGCCACTATTGTCCAAGTCCTGGTTAAAAAAAAAATCCTCTACATGCAACTCATGCAAACAACCCTAACTAAATTCAGTAGGGCCATTGTCCT
Source organism: Neodon shergylaensis (assembly GCA_025134845.1). Classification (NCBI taxonomy): domain Eukaryota; kingdom Metazoa; phylum Chordata; class Mammalia; order Rodentia; family Cricetidae; genus Neodon; species Neodon shergylaensis. The sequence goes on from JABTXL010000342.1 coordinate 4,308,318, forward strand.
AGTTTAGTTTACAATATAAAATGCTTCCTAAAAACAATTCAGTGAGGAAAGAATTGATTTGGCTTACAGGTTGCTGTCCCATCTCAGAAGAAAGCTAGGCAGAAACTCAAGGTGTGGGCTGAATCGAGCATACAGGAGGCTGGAGTGGCCAAGTTAGCGCCAAAAAAAGTGACAGTTAGAAAAAGGCTCAGTTGGTGCCAAAAGTGTAACAGCTACGCCAAAAGCGTGGCAGCTACGCCAAAAGCATAAGAGCTATTGCCAAAAGTGTAAGTTAGAAAAGGGCGCAAAATTCAAAAACAGTAACATCACAAAGCCGAGTGAAGAATACTCCCAGCCAAGAGTATACTTCAGAGTGGAGCAAGGGAGAGCAGAGATCTGACTTATTTACAAAAAGATAATTGGAGTTAGAGATTGGGTAAGATGACATAAAGTGTTTGATGCCCTTGTGATCCCCATTAAGACCTATAGGAGCCTTGGCTCATGCAGAAGGACTGCTAACGTGATTGGCTAATTCTCCTTTGCTTCTGGGATTCGTGCGTTTTTGCTTTATAAGTTGCATGCTGTAAGGAAATAAACAAATTCCTGCTTGACTGGACTCCCCTTGAATCTGATTGTCTCCAGGACCCAGGGGGCTGGGTGGCTAGCAGTGCACTTCCCCTCAGCCAGGCAGCTGGCCCCATTCTTGGGGAGGGGATGTCTACAGAGGGACCCCACATCAAGGCAAGAGCCTAAAAGCAGAAACTGAAGCAGGGACCATGGAGGAGTTCTGATTAAAGGCTTTCTTCCCCTGCCTTGCTCAAAACCAGGACCACTTTCCCAGGTTTAACACTGCCCATAGTGGGATAGACCCTCCCATGTTAATCGTGAGTTAAGAAAATACACCACCGGCCAATCTGATGGAGGCGATATCTCAGCAGTTCTTTCTTACCAAGTGACTCTAGTTGATGTTGTTTGCAAAAAATGAGCCAGCACAGTCCCCAAAACATTAAAGAAAGAAAGGGGGGAGGGGCGACAGGAAGAGGGAGACTCATGGGAAAGAAGAGATCCAGTGTGATTGCGAACAAGATGAGAGAAGGCCATTTGTGGTGAAAATGACCAGCATACATGTGCGTATGATATCATGACATGTTTTTAAAATACATTAAAAACTACTTTTAAAATACAATTAGAAATGACAATGGTATAAAACGAGAAGCCATATGATAGTACCAAGACTGAATCTAACAGTTAGAACACAAATGAAGGCAAACTTAACACACTGCACTCAGAAGCTTCTCTGACCAAGGCTATAAGCCTTAGGGTCTATGAGCACCATGAATCATCGAGTTTATGACTCTAGCTTACTTCTCAGCTGACTGAGACTTCAACTATGAATTAATTTACTTCACTTGGACTTATTGGTCATTGCCATTTTTGGCTCAAAAGATCATTGTTTACCCTTAGACACTCTACCCACACAGAGCAGAGAATGATTCATCTGCTGAGTAGGTAATTAAAAACATTACTTCCCAATGCTGTTATCAATTTGTTTGTTAATTCAGTTCAAAGTACATTTGTCAAGCAGCAAGCATTTTATTAGCTACCAGGGACATAACCACGATCACTCTCAGAGACTCCACCTTCTCGTGGTAGTTTATCTACACTCTCAAATCTTGAAACCAAACAGGTCTCTGAATGTGTCACCTACTTACGTATTTTACAAAGACTCAGCATGACTAACATACCAGGAAAGTCATAAGAGCTCCAAAATCATTACAAACGGCCATTCCGATAATTCAGGAAAACATGTTTCACAATTTCAATTTTAACAGTGAACTAGAACTTAAGAAACTGGGCTTCAGGTATTGTTTCATTAATTTGCAGTGTTTACTTGCACAATTTATATCCCCAGAGAGCAGACTTTCACTGGCGGTGAGCAAGACAGGAACACAAATGATCTGTAGGCCCATTGTGTTTGAGCTCAGCATTGGCGTCAACTACTAGGAAAGCCGTTGGTCCAGGAAGCTGGTCAGTCGGGTATGGAAGGCTGAGACAAGGTGAGAGGAGCTCAGGGATTCAGCAGCATCTCCTGTTTTCTCTCCTTTACCTAATACACAGGGAACTGGGCTGCCATCAATCAGAATATATTTTGAATAGATGTTTAATATAGTTAATATTTGGGGGTAGCAAAATTTAAAACAACTCATTTAGCTGGAACATCATATTTTAAAATCTTGTCTTGGTAGGACTGAGGCCACTCTCCTGGTTATAAAAAAAATAATATACTCAGTGAAATTTAATCGTTCTTTGGTTGTTCTCTTTACAAAACTTATTCACTTATGTCTTTCTGACATAAAATGAACAGAATTGATTTTTTTAAACTTAATTTTTGCATTTTCCTGTAAACATGAGATGCAGAAATAAAAATTCCACAAGGAGAAAAAGAAGCAATGTCAACAATTTTTGTTATCTAGGTCATTAGGTGGCTAGCTCCATTTCTATGTCACATAGACTTGCCTGCCGAACCCCAATCTTCCTTCTATCACAGGCTCAAGATATAACTCCAGTCTCCCCAAAGTCAGGGAATTTTCACACTGCAGAGCCTGCAAACCACAGCCTCTAATGTATGTCTATGCTGCTTATTTAATTCACTGATACAAAAACAGTAATGAATAGAATTCTATGGTACCTGAGGTAATCTATTATTCCTTATTCCATGCACCTTTGCACTAATATATTTAACCTTTTGCTTATAGATAGACATTTTAATTTAACTTTCTCATTTGATGTTCCCATATTAGAACAAACTATACTTTGAGTGGAAATATTAAAAAGGAGAAAATCTTATCCATGTTTGATCATTCAACACTCTCACCTTCTTCTATTCCTAAATATATATATATATTTTTTTTTCTGATGAGCTTTCTCGTGTTTTAATTAAATCTTTTCACACTTACTATCAACACTTAAATAGTCGTTTACCTTGCAGACAATCTGTGTAAATGCCATGTAATCGCTTCCAGGTAAAATTAGGTTAGCTCAGCCACCATGAATATAAACAACACCTGCACTAATTCCTCTGTGACTTCCCAAGTTAGAACCTCCTACACTGCAGACACTAAAGTCTATCTCTGCAGCTCCAGGTCCAAATGAAATTGCCAAAAGAGGTACAGCCCAGTCTAAATTAAGCCAGAGCAACCTAGTAATTGACCTGTCTGCT
>JABTXL010000342.1:4311526-4368938 GCA_025134845.1 Neodon shergylaensis
ACAACCACCCAGCCTTCTCCCAATAGCCCCTTTTCTCCTCATCACCATATCCTGTCCCACAACTCTGATAGAAGTCCCCTGCTTTACCAGAGACCATGCCAGCACCTAGAACCCCAGAGGCCACATTGGCTGCCAGAATCCCAGCAGGAGCACCTGACTAACCAGAGAACACAGGCTGTCATCAGAACTGCAGGTCACTCAGGCTAGAAGACTAGAGAAGATACGGAAACCAAGGGGGGAAAAAAACTCCCATCCAACAAAGACAAATTCAGAAATCAGCACCTAAACCTAAAATTACCCCAAAACCAGATTCCTAGATACCAGCGTGAAAACACAAGCAACAACAGCCAGAGCAATATGTCACCACCTTAGCCCAGCTATTCTATGACATCAGGTTCTGAATATTCCAACACAGTTGAAGCACAAGAACATGACCTTAAAATCAACTTTATAAAGATGATGAAGGTCCTTAAAAAAATGAAAAAAATCCCTTAAAGAAATAAAAGAAAAAAACAAATAGGAGAAGGAAATAAATAAAACTGTTCAAGACCTAAAAATGGAAATAGAACAATAAAGAAAACACAAACTGAAGGAATCTCGAATATGAAAAATCTAGGTAAATAAACAGGAACTACAGATACAAGCATCACCAATAGAATACAAGTAGTAGAAGACAGACTCTGAGACATAGAAGATACTACAGAAGAAATAGATAATTCAGTCAAAGGAAATGTTAAATCTAAAAAAATCCTGACACAAAATATCCAGGAAATCTGGGACACTATGGAAAAAAAACATAAGTATAATAGGAGAAGAAGGAAATGAATCCCAGCTTAAAGGCTCAGAAAATAATTTTGACAAAATCATAAAAGAAATTTTTTCTAGCTTAAAGAAGGACATGTAAGGGTACAAAAAGTATACAGAATACCATACAGATGGGACCAAAAAGAAAGTTCCCTCATCACATAATAATCAAAACACTAAACATACAAAACAAAGAAAGAATTTTAAAAAGTGAAAAGGAAAAGACCAAGTAGCAGAAAAAGTGAGATCTATCAGAATTACATCCAGTGTCTCAACTGATACGAAAGAAGTCTGGGGGCGGGGCTGAACAGATGTCCAGCAGACTCTGAAAGATTCAGACTACAATACCCAGCAAAACTTCCATTCACTAAAGATAGAAAACAAGATATTCTTTGATAGAATCAAATTTTTAAAATATTTATTCACAAATCCAGTCCTACAGAAGATACCAGAAGGAAACTGCCAACTCCAGGAGGCCAACTACACCTATGAAAACACTGGGATAATAATAATAAATAATCTTCATCAGCAAAACCAAAATAAGTACACACACACTCACACTCTCACATTCACACACACTACCACCAACATCAAAAAACAAGAATTAACAATAATTGGTCATTAATATCTCCTCTAATAAAAAGAAACAGAATGAAGACAAAAAGAATCAAAAAGAATCCATCCTTACGCTGCATACAAGAAACACACTTCAATATCAAAATAGACATTACCTGAGAGTAAAGGGTAAAAGAAAATTTTTCAAGCAAATGGACCTAAGAAACAAGCTAGTGTAGCCATTCTAATATCTAACAAAATAAACTTCAAACTAAAATTAATCAAAAGAGACAGGGAAGAACACTTCATCAAAGGAAAGATTCAGCAAGATGATCTCTCAATTCTTAACATCTATGTCCTAAATGCAAGGACACACATGTTTGTAAGAAAACACTACTAAAGTTTAAATTACTCATTGGCCCTCACATACTGAGAGTGACAGACTTCAATACCCACTCCCACCAATAGAAAGGTCATCCAAACAAAAATTAAACAGAAATACTAAATCTAACAGATGTTATTAACCAAATGGATGTAATAGATATCTACGGAATATTTCACCCAAACACAGAAGAATACATTTTCTCATCACCTCATGGAACCTTCTCCAAAACTGATCACATACTTGGTCACAAAGCAAGTCTCAACAGAAATAAGAAAACTTAAATAATTCCCTACATCGTATCAGACCACTATTGGTTAAAATGGATTTCAACAACAGAAAGCCTACAAACTCATGGAAACTGAAAACTCTCTACTGGTTGGATCAAGAAAGAAATCGAAAGAAATTAAAGACTCCCTAGAAGTCAAGAAAAATGAATGTACAACATATCCAAACTTATCAAACACAATGTAAGCAATGCTAAGAAATAAGTTCAAAGCACTAAGAAACAGAAGGAACATTATTAAACTCATTTTATGAGGCCACAGTCACCCTGAAACCCAAACCACACAAAGGTTCAAAAAAGAGAGCTACAGAATAATTTTCATCATGAACATATATGCAAACATACTCAATAAAATACGTACAAGCCAAATTCAAGAACACATCAAGAAGATCATTCAGCATGACCTAGTAGATTTTATCCCAGAGATACAGGAATCATTCAACACCCAAAAATCAGTTAAGGTAATCTACCATATAAACAAAATGAAAGAAAAAAAACACATATGTTCTTCTCTCCTTCCCTCCCTCCCATCTCTCAGTGCAGCTAGATGAAAACGGTCTGAAGCTCCACAATATAACCATGTTCTACTGCAGAGGAAATACTAATTTATGAAGACACACACTAGGACTGCTCAAGGATGACCTGCATGAGTCTCATTGTATTTGTTTTGTAAATTAAAAGTCTATCACATTAGTTTCATGCAGACTATAGAAAATAAGCAACTACAAAGCCCTCTTATGTAAGTTCAAGAGGCATAAATACTTTTTGAGCAACTGCTACATACACCATATACTATAAAATGTATATTCTATAATACCATATATTATAGACTTCATAGGGATAAAAGACAATGTCTGCACTCAAATAATGTGTGCAGCATGTATGCATGTGCCCTTGCATGGGAAAGAAAGGAATAAAGTAAACAAATGATGTCATATCACACATCTATTTATACTACTTATTCCCCATTCTCACCATGCTGCCCAGGGACATAGAAAGCTAGAACAAAAACGTGCTATTTGTAGTGTTACAAACACAAAATATAGCTTCGTAGTTGAATTAATTAATATTTACTTAGTTGTCAGAGACACCTGGCACAATTACAGTTTGTGACAGCTCTTATCCACAAAGGAGATTAAGATATGCTAAGAAAGAAACCTGGGAGATGGAGGTAACTATCATCCAGGCAAACACACATTGGTAACTCATGAAATTAAGAAGCAATCACATTAAAAAGATTAGGTATAAGAGACAAAATGAATTTGTTTTAAATCTTTAATCCCCAACCTTGAATTTTTAAAGATTTGGTAAATGTTTTCATGACATACACATGGGAAGCTGTTTAAATTGAACATAATCTTTCAATCTTCCTTTCCAGCTCAAATCAAGCCCTTTGTGAGGTTCTTGGATCAAGTTATTTGCTTCTCTTTTCAGGACCTCATGCATAACAATGCCTAGATGCAATTATCAGTCCACATGGAAAAGAAACTATTGCACTGTTAAAGGGATGCTGTAATTGTTTTAACAGATTTGTTTTAACAGATTTTTTTTATCTTGCTTTACAGATTTAACAGATTTGTTTTAAATCTGGGGTGTCTGACAAAGGGAGTGGGAATTCTTTAAAATAATGATTCTCAAATAGTAGATCATAATCCCTTTGGGGGGTCACATATCAGATATTCTACACATCAGACATTTTCAATACCTTTCATAACAGTTGCAAAATTTCATTTAGGAAGTATCAACAAAATAATGTTATGGTTGGGGGTCACCACGACATGAGGAACTGTATTAAAGGGTCACAGCATTAGGAAGGTTGAGAACCACTGCTTTAAATAAAAATCAGGCAATTTTACATTTTAGTACCAAGAAACTGCTTCTTAAGGTCTATTATGTTCTCAGCATAAGGAAATGAGGACCAGAGAGGTGGTTCAGAGCCCAGGAGTGGTTAAGAGCTCAGGCTGCTCTTGCAAAGGAGGACTAGTTCTATTCCCAGCACCTACAATGAGTGACTCACAACAACCCATAACTCTATTTCCAGAGCACCCAAACCCTCTTACCTCTATGGACATCTGTATATGGATATATATATCTATCCCACACAATTAGATAAGAATAATTACAATGGTTTAATTCCACCAAACCACAATGCAATGAGGAATTTAAAATTCTTTTATTTTTAAAATTTTAATTAAAATATAACTATATCATTTCCACATTCCCTATCCTCCCTCCAACCTTTCCTTATTTCCTCTCTTCGATTCCTCCCCTCTCACTTCTTCTTAAATTCATGGTATACTTAAGCCTGTAGGGCATTTTCTTATTTAATGATTGATGGGGGAAGGCCCATTGTATGTGGGAACTGGCGGTCCTGGATTCTATAGGAAAGCAGGCTGAGCAAGTCGTAGGGAGCAAGTCAGTAAGCAACAATTACCCATGACCTCTGCATCATCTCCAGCCTCCAGATTCCTGTCCTGTTTTAGTTCCTGTCCTGACTTCCTTTGATGATGAATAGTGATGTGGAAGCATATTCCAAATAAACTCTTTCCTCCCCAAGTTGATGTTAGCCATGGTGTTTCATCATAGCAATGGGAATGCTGACTAAGACAACCCTTTCAGGGCATCATCCCAGGGGATGAATAATTGTTAGTCTTTCAGCAGACATTAGCTTCCTGTAGTTATCTAAGGCTGGGATCCCATAACATTTTACTTTTACAAAAATCATGAGCACTACTTGAAGAGTGAGTAGTAGATATTCTGGCTGTGTGATGTGGCACTGGGGGTATATCTTGCATCCTTGGCAGATGGAATATTGGCGTTCAGCAGGTGTGAGCCTGTGACATAGAAATGGAACCAGCCACCTAGTGGTCCAGACAATAAGAATTGCAGACAATCATGGTTTTCCCATCAGTTTCTTCCCACAGGCTTTCTAGTCGGTGTAGAATAACAAATGCGTCACAGCATAAGCCAGTGAAAAGAAGCAAAGCTTGCTCCAGCTAAAGGAGGCTTGGTAATTACCTTCATTTCATAGACTAGATGAAAACAACGCAATTCTGTGCTCAGATCACTTTCTAGAGCTCCAATTTCCCCCCCAAATCACCCAACTTCTAGAGCCTTATTTTTTTCTGTAGCTCATAACTGAATCTAGCAGAACACTGTTCTGTGCTTAGACTCATTTGAACCACTTATAGCAGAAGAAGAGACTTCAAACAAATTATTTCAGTGCATGCATTTAATTGCATTTGCTTGGAGACTATTTATTTTCAAAGAAAAGAAAAACAAATTTTAAAAGCTTTGGAATAATGAGCTGTGTTACTACAGGTAAAATATAAAATTTAGTGACTAGCATTGCCTGTAATCTCAAGTACTCAGAAAGATGAAGTAGGACAGCAGTAATTCTAGGTGACTGAAGTATAATGTCAAGGCTGGGATATGGATCAGCTGGGAAAGTGGCAGCTGTACAAGCATAAAAACCTGAGTTTGTGTCTCTCAACACTCACTTAAGAAGCTGGTCATGGTGACGTGTTCTTAACTTCATGTTGTTTAGGAGGCAGAGTCAGGAGAATATGGAGCTTGCTGGTGAGCTAGTCTTACCACATTGGTGAGCTCCAGGTTAAGTAGAGATCCTGTCTCAAAAAGATAGAGATCGGGAAGAAGGACAGCAGTAGAGGAAGATAGCTGACATTGCTATCTGGCTTCTACACACGACACAAACCTGCATATAACATACATGTGCACACAGTACATAAGCATAGCAGCATACCCATACACACATAAACTCAAAACACAAGTGTCGTCATCTTTCAGTCTACTGTCTACATAAATCCTGAATGTAGGATCATAATTAGCTTTATATTCTGACCAGTTTTCTTCCATTTAATATTATTTTATGTTCTTTGTTGTAAAAATTTTAGAAAATGTTTTTTCCTGCTATGTTCTGCTCCCAGTGAAAACAATGCCACAATTTTTACCTATAACTCTTGTGCACCAGGACTTTGCCTAACTCTAAATTTGTAGATTAAAGCTAGTTACAAGAAATATCAGTGTGACGAAATGGTTATTAGCTAAGTAACTGGATGCCTAACCTTATAGAAGTTTTTAATTACAAACTTGAATTCAATCTTCATGATGCTAATAGCCAATTTTACAGAGGAAATAGGCTCAGTGAAAATAAAACATAACTCATCTTTACTGACATAATGAGAAAGAAAGGTAGGTGTTTAACACAAGGCTCATCTGACGCCCTGGCTTTTCTTTTAACATTTATTTATTTTTAGTTTTTATTTATGGGTATTTTGTTGGATGCACATCAGTGCACTGTGTGTGTGCCTGCTATCCCGTGTGGCCAGGATGGGATGGATGTCTTATAACTGGATTTACAGTTGGCTGTGAGTCGTCATGTGGTTCCTGAGAGCTGAACCCAGGTCCTCTGGAAGAGTGGATAGTGCTCTTATCCACTGCCTCAGAACCAGGTTTTTCCTGACTGAAAGCACCAGATTCTCACTGGACCCATATGGCCGAGTTCAAGAGAACAGACTATGCAGTTGCGAAGGGCCAGCTTTCTAAAGCACTCTGAGCACATGTAAGAATCGTGCCTCACTGCAGCCTAACTAGCATTTGGAGTGATTAAATTTTAAATCTTTGCCATTTTTAGAGATGCTTCTGACTACAGTAAAGTTCACTAAAAGTTCATTGATGAATTCTTATGCCTTAAAACCATTTTTATTTCCTATTTAAGAACTGAATGTTTATGCTCCTTTAGCTTTTTTCTGTTACGGTTTTTGTAATGATTTTTGTGACCTTTATATTCTAAGAATATCATATTCTTGATATCTATGGTAATTTACTAATTTAAAATTTTCTATTGAATTTTTAAATTTCAAACTCCATATTTTAGTCTTAATTGTGCCGTGACTTTTGCATTTGTAGAACTATTTTTATTTAGCTATTAAATAAGTTTTTTTTACAATATTTAGTTAATTTTCTTTATTTTGTTTAAGTTATCATTCTCATAACATATGTAAGCACACAAAAAGCACATGGGAATAATATAAATTTCCTGTCATAATGACAATGATAAATATCTGTTGTGTGTGTTTGCCCATCACACCTTTATTCATAACATAATTTTTTTGATTTCTATGATTCTAATTTTCAAGGACAGGTGATAAGTCCAGTCTTCTCTAGGAGGGAAACAAAACAGAGTGATATCCACAGCTAGATCTGTGACCTAGGGTTAAAATATCAAAGTCAGCCCCACGTACTTGCAGGAAGATTGGAGAAAGAGATGATGCTGTCTACATCTATTTTCTGTTGTTATAGTGAAACTCCTGAGACTGAGCACTTTATAATAAATGTATGTTTATTTAGTTCACAGTTCTGGAGACTAAAGAGCATGGTGCTGCTGTGTACAGGACTCTGATGAGGTCCTGTGGATATATTATAAAGCAATCAAGTATTGCAAAAGGGGGAGCAAGAATGCAGAAGAGATTCAGAAGTTATGTGTAATGTTCTGATTTCCACAAGGGATAGCAGTGGCCCCACAAGAATGGCATCAGTCTCCTCTGAGCATGATGAGGACAATGACTTCATCACCTCCTTCTGCACCAACCCTCTTCATAATTTTATCCATTCTCAATATCACTCTGGGGAACTGTACCTTTGGGTGACAACGCATACCCAAGCCGTAGCAAATGGCTTCTCAAAGTGGGCTTATTAAACTAAATGGGTGATGAAAACTGCTGTGGGCTGGAGATAAAGCCTGTTGTGCTTGCCTCTCATTGATGAAACCCTGGCATAAGTCCCAGTACCTCATAAAACTAGGAATGGTGACATGTAACTATAATCTCAGCACTTGGGAAATGGAAGCATCGTCCAAGGTTTAAAAGTTCAAAGTCATCACTCAGCTACTCGGTGAGTTCCAGACCAGTTTGGAATACATGACAATATGAGAAATAACAAAAGTTGTTTGTAGGTACTCTTGATAGACCATTAAAAAAAATCCTACAGAAAAGCAAAAACATCAGAGAGAAGCTATATAGAGAGACAGGTTTCTGCTCACGTGAGTAGAGTAGTCCCTGGCTAGTCCAGTGAGACAAAGCACTTGCTGCTCAAGTCAAATGATCTGTGTTTGATCCTTGGGACCCAGTGGAAGAAGGCAAGAACCCACCCCAGGAAGTCACACTGATAATCACACACACATGCCATGTCACACAAATACACACACTTATACAAACAATAATAAGAAATAAAATACTAATAAATACAGCACTCAGACATCCAGCTCTGAAAACACCCATAGCCTAATTTGCCCTTGATATTCCAGGCTTGTGTACCAACTTATAGCTTCTTCTTTCCATTTTCTACCTACAAACAATTTAACTAACATGGAAGATGGTTATTACTGACAGATATTCAAGTGTCAAGTTGGCCAAATTAAGGCAGGCTGCTGGGTAGTGAGCATTCCCCTCGGACCAGCTGAAAAGCAGTCCATATGGCTGTCCAGTGGGAAAGCATATGGCTTACTGCTGTCTGTCATTCTTCAGACTCAGCTTGTATGTCTCCTGAAGCTAGAACTTTAGGATGCATGATAGAAAAAGGTCAGACTGCTTCAGGATCTTGACCACATCCTAACTTTGCCTGCTTAAAGACAAATGAAAGCACAGACAACCTGTAAGTCTATATTCCACAGTTCTACTTGGGGGAGAATCACATAGCCATGGGTTTTGACAACTGTAAAAGAAAAATTTTCCACTCAAGACAAAGTGCAAAGATAGTCAGTGAGGCCTGACATAGTAAGAATTGGGTCTAGGGGAGGCTGTGTGATTTCCCAGGCCCTTCTCAGGGAGCCTGAGTGCTGCTCCCTGGCTGAAGAAATGAGAATACTTAAGGTGAAGATGACAAAAGCTTGATCTAATTATCTTAATTAAAAAACGGTGGAAAGAACATTGTGTCATAGCCGCCTGGAGATATGGGGAAGATTAATTATCACTCCCAATCCCAACCAACTGTGCTGAGTCACCATAAATCTGTAAGCTAAGAGTTGAAATACAGCTTGGAGTTTCAAGGCCTGAATCTGAGAAACAGAAAACACCGACTCTCTTGAGAGGATGATTCAGCAAGACCTTAGGCTCTAGTTACTAGTTTAAGACATTAACCACATTTGAATTAACTGGCTGCCACCAAAGGCTTTAGGAAGGTTTTTCAGTCCTGAGGAACTTCAACCCCAGCAAAGCAAAGGTTTGGCAGTACTACCCACCTAAGTTCCCCAACAGAATGTAGTCTGCTAATATAACAAATAGCAGACTTTCCCTGTTATCAGTATCAAATGGGACTTCAAGACCCTAATTATCAAGGAAATTAACGGTCCCTCATGAGTCAGATTGACTAACTGGAGACAGTGAAAATAAAATCCCTAACCAGTAGAATCATTGGTTAGTTTCCCCTTCCTTTCTAATTCCAAGAGATAATTTTGTTGAAGTCATATTTGGTTTTGTTGACTCCATGTTAATCTACTACATTTATTGCATAAAGGTGAACAAACACACCCTCTTAGTTATACACTCCTTGACCATATGTAGCTATATCCTAAAGTGGTAGAAAAGCAGACACAAAACCAAGACAATACTTATGGATACAAAGAATAATTAGACCAAACATTGTATGTTTTAGAGAGGAAGTGACGGTGGGTTGTTATTGCTTTGTTGTACGTGAAATACAGTATGTTATACAAGAACATTGAATGTATAAAAATAAATAATGATTTATTAACTTAAAAATATATATTTTATGGAAAACCAAATGCTGTGTTAATTTACTAATTTCTTTTTTCGTTTTTAGCCAAGAATCCTAACAGCAGAGCTCTCCTTTCTGCCATGGATTTTTCTGAGGGTTATGTGGGCTGCCTTAGTTCTTGGGTCATAGTTTTACCTTTCCTGCTACATGTAGAATCCAATTACTGTTTATCATATGGACACCTGAATCAAGATTCACCAGCAAAGCCAGACTATACTAAAAGTGAGTCTTTGATAATACTAGTCTGGTAGACTATGAACCTAGAACTGTCTGTACTCAGCTTTGCTATGGCTTACAGTACTTCTCAAATTAAACCAATGAAGAAGGCAAAGCAGAGAAGCATGGAGAGAAAAATTCTTGATAACATCCTGTTAGCAACTAAATTCACTCATGCTTGAAGCTTATAAAAGCAACCTATGGTCCTCAGCCATTTGAACCAGAAATTCACTTTTCTGCTTCACAAGTTCAAAATGTATTTCTAAAACTTAGAGTCTTAAGAATATGAATGTATTTCTAGTCTTATTCTCCATGTTAATTACATAAATTCTCTTTTCTTTCTTTCTTTCTTTCTTTCTTTGTTGCTATTTTATTTTGTTTTCTTGTTGTTATTGTATTGTGGTGGTGGTGGTTTTGAGATAGTGCTTTACCACAGAGCCCAGGCTGTCCTCAAGCTCACAAGTCACTGCCTCAGCCTCATTGATACTGTGATGACAGACATAGAGAGAAACAATTAATAAGTGGGACCTCCTGAAACTGGTGCATGTATGGATAAAGTGTCGGAGACCACCCTCGACAAAAACATCTCTTGCCAGCATAGGGACACGGGAATCAGAAATATAGGTAAAGAATATGAAGATGTGTTTAAAAATAATAAACTAGAAACCATAGAACTGGAGGAAGTTCCAGTGAATAATGAAATCACCCACGTTTAGTTTTCCATATGCTCTTATACCGCACTACAAAAGAAGAAGGCAACAAAATACTTTTTTTTAACATGATACAAAGCACAACTCGAACAATGAATTGCTTTAACACTTTGAGACATCAAGTCATTATTTGTTTTTTAAGCAGTAAAGCCACTCTAGACCAAGCATCCTGAAGGCAGCCATTCCCCCAGCTAACCTCATATTACAAAAGAAGGAGCAGAAGTATGCTTGCATATTCTGATTATCTGTCCTGATGGAATGGATCTACTTGTATGAGCCATCTGAATGTCAAAAAAAAGAACCAAGTAACCAGTCAGGATGCGTAGCAACCTTTGTCAACAATTTTGAGCAACCTCCAACTCTCTGACCATCAGACAAGGTAGAAATAGGCTCACATTTTATGGCCTCCACAGTAGGGCGTGCAGAAAACGTCACCATAGCTTTCTCCCCCTCTGGATACTTATGACCTGAATGCTGCTCCCCTAAAGAGATTACTTCTACAAAGATTAACAATATCTGTATTCTTAATCCAGCTGTGTACCATAAACCCTGCCTCCTTGTTTATCTGTATATAATAATCCTGGCTCTTTGTTCAACTGAACATAATAAACATGCTGAGTTTCCAGAGTGCTGTGGTTTCTTCATCAGAGATTCCAGTTCAACCAACCCCAGATTTTCTGTCTGTCTGTCTGTCTGTCTGTCTGTCCTTCTTTATCTCCTCAGCATGTCAGTCATTTCTGTCCCTGGAGACTGAACAAGACTCAGCAAGAAATGGTCCCCTAAGTGTGTGAACATTTTCAGGCCCCACAGTCTTTTGCTCACCTGCAGTTTCTTATTAAACTCTGTCACAGAATATGGGTAATAATGGTGCCACCATTGATTTCAGTCAGTTAGGCAGCATAAGGTGCATAAACAGGCCAGGTGCCAGTCTTACCAACCTGCTTAGTTAAGTTATCTCTTCTTGAAAATAATCAGTTTGGAGTTGAGGGGGGAATCTAAGACCTCCAAACCAGCTGTTAAATGGTGCAGAAATGAGAAGCAAAAGTTGATATCCACTCCTATTTCAAGCCTATGAATTACAGCTCTGGGCAAAACAGTACCACAGATTATTCTCAAATTGACATGAATTAGCTGATTGGAGAGTATGTCACTCCAGACTCCAACAATATGGCTTTATAGTTGGCACCATAGTTGAGTTTCCCAAATGTCATTCCATAGTGAGGCTGCTTCAGAGTGATAGGCAACATGCTGAGACAAATGTGTTCTACGGACATGAGCCCACTGACACATTGCATCTGTCATAAGTTCCATGGCCAGCGGCAATGCTGGGTCCAAACCTGTGATGTTGAAACACCATCCTGAATGGAGGATGACTTGGCTTCAAAACAACCATGGACAATGCTTTTGGCAGAAGCACTGGAGGTAGAGAAGGCATACCTACATCCAGAGATACATCTGTTCCAGAGGAAACAAAGCACCAATGCATCCATGATGTAAATGATCCAACAAATTTTCTTGTCTGCATCTAACTGTTGGCAACTTCCGAGGAATGGCACCATACGCATGCTCAGATTCTGTCTGATGGCAGGATAGACATTCAACATCCGGATCAACTTTGCTCCATCAATCCCTTGCATATCTTCCACTCCATCTCCCAGGACTATCATCTGTGTTCACTTGGCTAGGATAGCAGTGACTGGAAAAGATCAAAGCCACATGATTATTAAAATTCTTTTCTGCTGATGTCACTCTTCAAGGAGAATTCACTTACGAGAAAATATTGTCATTCTTTGTAGGCAGAGGCATTTGTTCATTTACTTCTCAAGACTGTCTTGACGAATTTTCTAGAAGTATTTTCAATAGTCTCTGAATATTCATCAAACTTTAAATACTGCATGCGGATCAGAGAAGATCTATGACTTCAACCCTATTTCCTCACAGGCGAAAATAAACAGCCTGGTGCCGTGATCTAGAGATTTCCCTCACAACTGTTCTTTGGGGCTTTTGATAAACAGATCGTTCTTGAGTGGAGCTGTAAACCTGCAGTTTCGTTTTTTTGGATGGTGCCAGCATATTATGCTGAAACTCCTGTAAACCAGATCTTGTTCTTTGTAGTCTGCCCATCACAGTGAACTCCACTGTCCCGCGCTACCGTCTCGCCAGCAAGAACGACGCGGCACACTCAGGATCCTTCTGCAGAAAAGCTTTAATGCGTCTTGAGAGGGAGAGCATAAGTTTACAGAGCGGAGACCCCAAGGGACAAAAACCCAGCCCTTATATAGTTTAACAGTCCTCACCTCGGACGTGTCATCCTCTGACTGGCTGCAGCTCTTATGACGCCACGGGAGAGGCAGAGAGCAAGGGATGGAAAGTTACCATGCACATGCACACTGGCTTGTCTATGAGGCGGTGCTGTCAGATGCCAAGCGCCATCTTATAATGGAGTATGTGGGAGCGCCCCCCCCCACACTCCACGTGATAAGATAGGTGTAGGTTGCGATGGAACAAACAGAGGCAGAAGTATGGACCATGAGCATCTGGGACACTGGCTAACGGACTGACTTGTGCTATCAGGCACCTGTTTAATTCTGTTCTTTTTGTATCCTGCTTCCAGCAGATGTTGGAGTGCTACTGCAACATTTTGGCTAAGGGCCAACTATGGCCCCTAATAAGCAGCTCCTATAGTTAAGAGGCAATGGTCACAAATGTACCTCGCCAAGTAGCAAAGCCAAAGCTATTTTGGAAAAGTATTTTTTTCCAAAAATAAAAAAGCTAATTTTTTCCCCATAGACATATATTTGTTCCTAAATCACCTAAGCTCTGTGGCAGGCCCTCTCTTGGGAAGCTGACAAAGGTCTTATCCATGACTCTTATCAGGCCCTCACTTCAGACACCCTCAGATCTGCTCACTCATAAGAATTAAGTTCTGAAGCAACTTTCTCCAGAGTTTTTATTTTTCCTGGTCCTCCTCAAAGTTGACAGCCGAAACTGCATGGGTGGTCTGGAATAGTACACTGAAATGAGATGGACATTGTCTCCAAAAACCCAAGAAAGGCCCCTGGGTTTGATAAGTCTTTGTTAGCGTGTAAAGAGAACAGATGCATAAGGCACCATGTGTTTCACCTTCAAAGTGATCTACTGATATACTGCCGACCACTGTACCTGGAATAGCATTAAGAAGAGAACAAGCCCAAATTAACCCATAGCGCCTCTGTATTACATACACCTCTACATTTCCAAAGCTGTGCATTTTCCTCTTAAATATCCTGGGTCTAACCTCTTCAGAAATGTCAACACTAATAAAGAAGAGCTAACAGAAAATGAACAGGATCTTCAAAACAGTCATCCAAACATGTTCTGAAAGAAAGCAGAACTCTACACTACAAAAGGAGTCAAGGTCCCAGGTCCTTTTAATGGCCACTTAAACGAAGAAGAAAGGGAAAAGGAAGTCTGGTCGAGTGTGCAGCCACAAAATCATGATATGCAATTATCCTCTCACATGGAAGACAGAATGCGTGTTTAGGTTCTTGCTCCTCGTCTTTCTTCCTCTTCTTAAGCACTCTGTGTTTCATTTATTTACTCTCAGCCTAAATTCTGCAGCTCTTCAAATGGTCCTGTGACAGTTCTCAGTTTTCAGCGGCCTTCTCTTCCCTCCAAGATAAATAGCAAATAACACTCAGCTGAACAGTTCCTTCAAATCAGGCTCTCAGTTTGGTTGACAGCCCTAACTGTGAGAACTCACTTCACGCATCCTTTTCCCCCATCCTGCCCAATCTGTCGTATACCACAGAACGTACTGTGTTTTTTCACCTTCTAGTCTTCTCACATGTTGGTCCCTTCACAGGGAGTGTCCTTTTTTCCTGCAGGATTACTCAAGTCATGCTCAAGACTCACTTCAAACAGCACCCCTAGGACTTCTTTGATATCTCTAATATGTGGTTGAGTTCGATCTCTGAGTTCCCCCACCCTGTACAGTGGACAACCATGATACATGAGTGATATATAAATGAATGGGTGGGTTGATCACCTTCCAGTTTTGCCAAATTCTCAGCAGTAGCTCCCCATCTAGTCCGTTATAATTCACTATTGATTTTGTTTGAGATCTTCAGGAAGGAATTTAGCATGACAGGACAACTGTTTGAGCAATTAGTAAAGTCTATAATAGAATGCTCTTTTCCCAAAGATTTACTTCGCTGTTTTGTTCATTGATTTTCTTTTGTTGGCCAAGTCGTGCATGAATCTCTCTGCAATAAAAAGAAGTGATTGATCACTTAATTTCAATGTTAATCTTCTTTTTATAGTTTACCCTGCTAAAATTATGTCCTTGTCCCAGTATAATAGGCACAGTCTTCTCATAAAATTCCACCTTCAGATGTATTACCTGTGAGACCTTTAGTACATAGCCCCATGTGGCTCATTCCTGCCTACTATGAAAGAAAGAGGACCGTTACTGCCCGTCTTCCAGATGTTATAGATGCTTCACCTCTTGTTTGGCAAGAGCCAGCACTACTCAGATGCAAGCATTCTGAGCACCAGGTGTTGGATAAATACATTGATATATTCTCTGGCGTGTGCCCTGCACAATCTCTGTGCTCTAAAAATTTATTTAACATTGTTTGCACAATGTCCAAACAAAACAGGAAGATAAATTCCTTTAAATGTCTACAGTTCAAAGCTTTTGAATCAGATAAACCAGGAAAATTCAGGTCTCTTTCATTCTTAGTTGGGATTAATTATTTTTCTATCGGTATTGTAGGTCAATGGCTTATATTGTTTTCATCAAAAAAACTAGTTTTTAACCATAGTAATTGATAGCAGTCCTGTTATGCCGGCCAAATTTTAACTCAAGTCAATTCCAACTCCATACAACAGAGTTTTTAATTGGAAAAGTTTTTAGGATTCTATGAAATCATTTCTAATTTTTTTTTAAATTTTTAATTTTTTAAAAAAACAAACTATCTTTTATCATTTTATATATAAACCCCAGTTCCTACTCCCTTCCTTTCTCCCATTCTCTCTGCCTACACCCCTGCCCTATCCCCCTCCCATCCACTCCTCAGAAAGTATAAGGCACATTGCTTTGGGAAAGGGTCAAGAATCTCCTACTATATCTAGGCTGACCAAGATATCCATCCAAAGAGAAAAGGATACTAAAAAGCCAGTAAAGGCAATAGGGTTAAATCCTGGTGCCACTGCCAGTGGCCCTGCAGTCTGGCCCCAGCCATATACTTTCACCTACATTCAGAGGGACTTGTTTGGGCCTGTGCTGGTTCTTTCCCAATCTGGCTGAAGTTGGTGAGCTCCCATTTGCTCAGATAGACTGTTTCAGTGGGTGTCCCCATCATGGTCTTGTCCTTTTTGCTCATATTCTCAATCTTCCTACTTTTCAACTAAACATTAGGAGCTCAGCCCAGTGCTCTGCTGTGGGTCTCTGTCTCTATTTTCATCACTTGCTAGATGAAGGTTCTATAGTGACATTTAAGAATTCATCAATCTGACTACAAGGCAAAGAGAGTTGTGACACCCTCTCCTCCATTGCTTAGCGTCTTAGCTGAGGTCATCCTTGTAAATTCCTGGAAATTTATTTAGTGTTAGGTTTTTTGCTAGCCCCATAATGGCTCCTTCAATCAAAATATCTCTTTCCTTGCTCTCATCTCCATCTTTCCTCCATCTCAACTATTCTGTTTCCTCAAGTTCTCCTCCCCATCCTCTTCTACCCTCCTCTTCCCTTTCCCCTTTCCCTTCCCCTCCCCCATCCCTATGCCACCAATTTTGTCTGGCAATCTTGTCTATTTCCCCTTTCCAGACAAATCTACGTATGTTTTTCTTGTTACTTAATTTTTCTAAGATCATGAACTATAGGCTCAATATCCTTTGCTTTACAGATAGTATCCACTTATGAGTGAGTACATACCATGTTCATCTTTTTGTGTCTGGGTTACCTCAGTCAGGGTGGTGTTTTCTAACTCCATCTATTTGCATGAAAATTTCAAGATGCCATTTCTTTTACTGCTGAGTTGTACTCTAATGTGTAAATGTGCCACTTTTTTTTTAAATCCATTCTTCAGTTGAGGGGCATCTAGGTTGTTTCTAGGTTCTGGCTATTACAAATAATGCCACCATAAACATAGTTGAACATTGTCCTTGTAGTATAATTGGACATCTTTTGGGTATATGTCCAGGAGTAGTATTGCTGGGTCCTGAGGCAGGTTGATTCCCAATTTTCTGAGAAATTGCAATTTCCATAATGGTTGGTTTACTTTTGCATAATATTTATGATCAATGATGTGGTAATTTTTATTGCTTTGATGCAATCTATTGTCCCAGTCTTTGTGCTTTATCATTTCTAATTTTTTTAAAATTCACAAATTCTCAGTAATGCCGTAGACCTAAAAATGCAAATGTGTACTAGGTGAATGGAAGGCACCAAAGACTGATTTTTCCCTACATGCAAACCACCTGTGTCCCTCTGTTCCATTTGGATGCATTCGTGAAGAGCTTTAAGTGCAAGCTGGCCTGACAGCTGCTTAAAATACCAGGGTGGTGCCACCGAACTGTGGTGACAGCAACGGAAATAAGGTCTTACACCAGTTGGAATCATTGCTTCATTAACATCTTTTTCTCCCAAGAAATCTTACCCTCAACTGCTCTGTAGAAGTAATTGTAAATGAAATCCCTTAAAATTGAACTCTTTTGTTCATTTCGCAAAGGTGCAATGAGCTTTTCACATGTGGGTCAAAAAACCACGAGCTAGGTCTGGTAATAAAAATAGAATACAGCATAAACTCATGGGCCCTAGAAAGAGAAAAGCAACTAATTCAAAGCCTGATATCAATATGAATAATTTGCATTGGTATGGATTTTAAGGTTAATTTTGTTATATGTATATGTATTTCTGATATTGATTAAGGTATTATGATTGTGTAGTTCATTTAAAAATGTACTGTATAATTAGGAAATGTAGGTTGTTAATGTATAATCATCAATAATAATCAAGCTTGTAGTCATGTTAGTTAGATTTTCTAGATATATAGAGATATATTTCAGTTAGATAGGCATTCTTCATATCTTTCAAAGACTACAAAATATGGCATTAATGTTTTAATAACTTAGGGCTTTTCATGACAATGAGACACGTCTGCTCCTGGCAGCACCAATCTACTTCAAGAGGAAGATGGGCACTGAAGAGCTGCTTATGGAGTTTGATAGCCATTTGGACAAGAAACTGTTCTTGCCTGGACTGTTGTATAAACTAGACTCAAAGAACCCACAGAGAGAGGACTGCTGAACTTTCCAAAAGGTGAGATGGTCTTTTGGGGTTCCTGATTCATGAAAGAGTCTGTGAGATACTCTGCAGGACACAGCAGATAGTGACTGAACTGCCTTTGAAATTTCCTGCTTCATGGAAATGCCTGCTGGAAACTATGGGCCTGTAGGCTGAAGATGGATGCCCCAATGGTACAGAAGACCTTTGGGTGACTGTCCAGGCAGCAAGATGTCTCTGTCATTTCTAGAGTTTTAGAAGTTTCTTACTTCTCATTTACTTAGGTAATATTATATCCTTCTGGAGTCTTTGATGGAGTTGAAGAATAGATAGATGATTATAGTTTTCCATTGTTATGATAAAGATAAAATAGACATGAATATTGTAACTGTAATTCTTGCTTGATAACTGTTTTATTATATGTAATTTTACTATGTTAAAGTTAAAGCCTTTCTTTTTTGTTTAAACAGAAAAAGGGGAAATGATGTAGGAGGGTCTTCTATCTATCTGTTGCTTTCATTGGTTAATTAATAAAGAAAACTGGTTGGCCTGATAGGTCAGAACATAGGTAGGCAGGGAAGACAGAACAGGATTGTGGAAGGAAGAAAGCAGAAACAGGCATACATCATGATTCTCTGGCCTGAGACGGATATAGGTTAGAATCCTGCTGGTAAGCCACAGTCTCGTAGTTCTACATAGATTATTAAAAATGGGTTAATTAAGATGTGAGAGTTAGCCAATAAGAGGCTAGAACTAATGGGCCAGGCAGTGCTTAAATGAATGTAGTTACTGTGTAATTATTTTGGGTAAAGCTAGCCAGGCGGCCAGGAGCCAACTGGGACGAAAAGCAGCCCATGCTCATATTTACTACAGAGTGGCACCCAACACAGCTGGCAAGCTCTAAAGAAAATCACACAGAGATCTCCATAAGTTATAAAACTGATTGGCCCATTAGCTCAGGCTTCTTGTTAACTCTTGTAGCTTATATTAACCCATTATTCTGATCTATGCTAACCATGTGGCTCAGTACCTTTCACAGTGGGGCAGATCACATGTTACTTCTTCGGAGTCTGGGCAGGAGAGGGAGGAAAGGGCTTTCTCCTTCCTAGCATTCTCCTGTTCTCATCGCCCTGCCTCTACTTCCTGTCTGGTTGACCCACCTATACTTCCTGCCTGGCCAATCAGTGTTTATTTAAAACATGATTGACAAAACACAGACAATTCTCCCACACCAAAAGCCAACTTCAGAGAGACAACACTGAGAGATCTTGAGAGATGGCTCACCATGCTCATGAACTCAAATATTTCTAGAGGAGGGAAGCCATAGAGTTTTAAAGCCCAGGGATCAATCTGCTTTGGCAATTCTGAAAACAAGTAAGTTAGACTCTTAGACGTAATAAGCACCTAGAGATAGACAGGATATAGCACGGCAATTAAAATGGGTTGAATTGGATAAGTGACCAAAGTGGGAGAAGAAGAACATGGCAAGTCACTGCATTTCCCTGTGGGAAACACCCAGCATCTTACGGACTTTCCACAACTATTGAAAAAAAAAAGAGAGAGAGAGAGATTTGAACAGAAAAGGGTCAGTATGAAAAGTCACTTACTACCCAGGTGAGGTGAGAGAAACATTTATTATCTCACCATTCTGAAGAATGGGGCAGAATGGGTGCAAATTTGAGTTAGTGTGGAGTTACAGAGGGTGGCCCTCTCTTAGACAAAAAAACCAAACAAGACAAAAACACTGGACTTATTAACTCTGAAAGAGATGAAGCTAGGATAGCTAGTAAGAAACCACAGGAACTCTAGAGATATAGAAATATAGGTTTACCAAGTCGTCACTGTGCCTTAGGATAAGACTGACTCTGAGTATGAATAAGCTTCTGCCTAACTTCTAGCAGTTTGCCCTACTGACTGAAATCTAGACCCCCTTTAGAGAATGGCGGAAGTGTCATACTTAATACAGGGATGCAGTGTGATATTTTGATTGCATTCTGACAACAAAGTTTGTTTTCAATCAGAAGGCAGAGCTAGCTGCTAGCTGACCAAAATTAACCATAGAGGTTTTGGAGGACTGAGGAAGTAGTAAGGCCAGGCTTAGAGTGGATCTCGGCCATTGTTGGATTGAGGAACAGAAGAGAGAGGAGGTGACTGTTGGCATCTCTGCTTCTCTGATTATTCAGGTTCTTACCACAATATCTGACTCCTGATTTTTTTTATTGTTAAAATAATTAGATAAATGCTTCACAGGGAAGAGCTGAGACGCTATACTGATGGAATTTTCTGAAAATACAATCTTTGTGTTTTGAGGAGACTGCTTACTGGGAGGCGACTCATGGGAGACACTGAAATAAAGCACTTGACTGGTGAGATATGGAGGGAGATACAGAGAGGGTGAACAGCTTGCTGCCAGTTCTGCTGTCTGATGTGAGCCTTGGGGCCAAGAGCTGAAGACACCTGTATGGAGAGAGCCTGGTGCTCCAGAAGCTACACAAAGCAGGTGTAGCATAGTTTCAGAATAGTGAGATAGATGCAAAGAAATCCTGGTTCAAATACAACATCAGAGATGGACAAAAGCTTCAGAAACTAGAAACAATATAGGAAGTAGAGTTGGAGAAAAAAATGGAAAATTTGCAGAAAGACCCATGGACTCCACCCATGACTGTCATGTAACTGCCTTACTTCAGCCTAGACAATATAATGGATTTCAGTCTTTGAAGACAAAACTGAGGTTTTTGGACTGGGAAATACCATGCTCAGTGTAAAAAAAAATAACAATAATATTGTGAATTAGTGAACAAAAACACATTGAATGCTAAATTCTGAGATCCCTGAATTATTCTTCAATGATACTCAGAGAAAACTAGCTTGACTGACTTTTTAATTTCTGTACTTAAAATGAAATAAATACAGGATAAGAGGGAAAGTGTGATAAGCAAGATCCAGACAGAAAACACTGGTTGACACAAAGATCTAAAAGGGGGACCATGAAAAATACTCTCAGAGTAATCACAGAGCACATTGCACTCACGAAACAAACACAGGTATGAAGTGATCACTGGAGAGCAAAGAGAAAATGACTCAGAGGAAGATAAAAAGATAAAAGGCTCAGTCGAGATGATGAAAGACATCACCAAGGAAATCATACAGAAGATAAGAACACAAGGCAGCCCAGGAGGAAGAGAATTTAGAAGATTTAGAAGAGATCAAATGAAACCCTAAGCAGAGGGTCACCAACATTGTAATTATAATTCTCCAGCATTAGAGGGCAAGAGTACTCAGAAAGCAAAAAGATCAAAACTACATCCCATAATAAGACCCTAATAGAAATTTCAGACTAACAAATAAAGTGAAAAAACAGCAGATTATGCCAAAATGAGGAATGGAATTAGTTTCAGGTATTCAACAATGTCACTTGTGTTGAGTAGAGAAAGAACTAACATGAAATTCTGAAGGAAAATGTTTTTCTCAACATACAAATTGATACCCAATTTACCAAAGTTAAAATAAAATAAAATTATTTACTGGTAAGTATTTCCCAAGTACCCATTTCTCGAGAAACAGAATATTCTCCAATAAAATAAGAAATAGAGCCAGGAGGTGGTGGCGCAAGCCTTTAATCCCAGCACTCAGGAGGTAGAGGCAGGCGGATCTCTGTGAGTTACAGGCCAACCTGGTTTACAATACCTACTTCCAGGACAGGCTCCAAAGCTACAGTGAAATCCTGTCTCAAACCCCTCCCTCTCTCAAAAAAAAAAGAAAGAAAGAAAGAAAGAAAGGAAGGAAGGAAGGAAGGAAGGAAGGAAGGAAGGAAGGAAGGAAGGAAGGAAGGAAGGAAGGGAAAACAAGAAAATGAGTAAAGAAGCGAGATGTCTGAATTAGAAGAAAGTCAAGAAAATTTCCAGCATAGTAAATGAAATGGGCACCTGGAGGCTGCCTTTGGTAAAAACCATCGACTCTTTATTTGGGTGCACAAATTGATACCAGCATGTTGAAAATCTGTCTTCACTTTGTGTCTCTTCTGCTGAGTTGTGGCTTTCCTCTGAAACTAACTAAGCACGTCAGTCTCTAAGGAGTGCTCAGGTACCTCTACTTCCTCTTAGAGGAGGAAGAAGGCCAAAAATAAGCCAAGTCCCAGAACAGCAGTCACGTTGGATTCCAGGAACAGCAGACCTCCAGGGAGGGATTTCCCCCTCTAGACAGGAAAATTACATATCCTGTGGAAGAGAACCAGATTGATGTGCTCTGGGGAATGATAGCAATAAAAACTCAGAGAATTATCGACCAGATAAGGCCCTGACCAGAACTGCTTAATTATGCATGCCTTTTGTCCCTTGCCTTAGATCTTCCTCTGTTTAAATTGAAAGCTCTAGTCTGCAGCCTCAGAATGGCCTTAGGCCCTGAACCAGTGTTTTAGTTCCTCTCCAAAAGTGATCACATAGAATAAATCTTCCCTTCTCTTTTCTTCTTAGCATCGCTAATCTTTTAAAGTGGAACACTGGGGCTAGGTAAGGAAGTCTAGATCTGGAGAGCTGCTGGAGTCCCTGGTTTTTCTTGGAACCTCTGGTTATGTAAGGGTTGCAAGTTGCTGGACAAGTACTCTGCTGTGGCTCTAAAAGGCAATGAATGCAGATTAACAAAATTGACGTCTCCATTTGGATGACCCATGAAGCTAATGAGGATGACCTCTGGGAAAGTGGGGAAGTGGCTGTTGGAAAGCACATAAAAATTAGCAGAAGGTTTAAGTGGCAACAAGCTAAAAAAAAAGTCTATTGCTAATGTCAAGAAAGATGAAAAATACAAGTTTCAGTAATTTCAAAAATGCTTAGCCATGCTATTTTTATTTTCCTAGGAGCAAATTTATATTCAAACAAAAGCTTTCTAAATGACTTTGTTATAGATAATAAGAAAAGAAAACAAGAAAACAAAAGAGAGAGATATTTTGGAGAGCTAAATCCTCAACCATAACGTTAAGGAGTCAGTGCATACTACCTAAAATAAATAACAAAACATAAAACAACTATAGAGCCCTATTGTTTCTGAATATGGTAATATATATGGAATACATCTTTAAATCTGTCAAATGGGATGTCTTCTGAGGTAGAAATCTGGAAAAGACTATGCAGGAAAATTTTTTGCTTTGTTACATGTTATTTTGCTCTGTTTACTTTATGGATGAGGTGCATGAATTACTTTTTATAATAATGAAAAGTATATTCATTTAGAAAGCTGATTTCATGTTAACTCTCACTGATCAAGTGTGTGGCAAGCATTACTATGTACTGTGCACTGGGCTACAATTGGAGCAAGATTCAGTTCCTAACCCTGCAGAGTTCATATAATGAGCCAAGAGAGAAAAAAAGTAGATGAATACATTAGAGGGCATTCATTGTACATTCTAGATGTATGGGTATGAATATGCAAGACATCCATACAAAATCTTTTACCAACATCTTTTAATTTAGTCTTCAAATTTCAAATGAAGCACACTTTAGTAGCCTTAATACAGGGAGGAGCTAACTCAGAGACATATCACATCAATGCTAATGACTGGCCTGGTTCAGACTCAGGGGGGATAAACTAAATTATCTTCTTGGCCATGAGATACAGGGTAGTTTGCAGATTATGGGCTGCGATCAAGAAAAGTTGGGAAGTCCCTGACACACATGACCAGAACCTGGCACTGCTACCAGAAGAGCTGTGTGCTACAAGATGGTTTTGCCATGTAAAACACTCCTTTAAAAATTGAATTGTAATTATCTATCTAAATGTTTCCTTCCTCTTTAAAGAAACTCCTTAAAATTTCTACATGAATGAATTCAATATCAAAAGGGGCTTCAGTGTTCTCTGCTCTTGTAATTCTCCAAATGCAAATATAATTAATTGTGATGTTAATATGTTCCTAAAAATTTAAATCTTAGACAATTTATATTTCCACAAACGCAGTCATTTAATCCTACTATGGTTGTCTTCCTGCAACTTAAAATAAAGGATGAAAGCTGGTAATGAAGTCAAATGCTTAATTTGATTTTTTTTTAATTCATTCTGCCTTTGTTTCATTGAAGCACCATCTACAGTATGGCCCATATATCTCAACACTGTATTGTAAACTGAAATGAAATGATAGACACCATAAATATTTGATGTTCTCGTCACTCGTGTTTGCTGTGTGCTTTCCATTCTGGCATCAGATGACCACTCTGAAAGCAGTAGGCTGAGGTTTCATATTTGCTAAGAGACTTAGAATGTTTTAATATGCCCTGGAGTCCAGAGTTCAGCCATTGTCAGCCCATAAAATATGACTTAAATCATAGAAGCTTCTTAAATCCTCACCATCAAGGTCTCATGTTATTTTCACATTTAAGTTTCCCATGAACTTATTTTGAGTGAGAAAACAAATTGAGAGCTTTCATTAAACTAGTATGATTCCCAGGTGTGTTTCTAATTAATTACAGTCATGTCAGAGCAGGTCTGTTGGAGTTAAATTATCCTTTATTTCTTCAAACATATTCCTGAATCCAAGAAGAAAGATACCCAGTCAAATTCGCATAGCAGGGTTCCTCTTCTCAGAAACAGGCAGATCTCTTTGATGAATTTAGCTGCTTTGGCCACTAATCTGAAGCTGACCTGTGTGTATACACTGTAAACAAGTTTATAATTAGCGTAGACCTCTGTGTGTTTCTTTGGGACTAATGGATGTGGAACCATAATCTTTGGGATGTTCACAGCAACGTTTTGGGGATCTAAGTCCACCAAACCATGTTAGTTTGGAAGGAATCCACAGTTTCTCATCCTTTGCGGAAACAAAAGTAGAATCTTTTTTCCAAAGCAACGTATCCTTAGATCCAAATTTTGAAGATACCTTTAAAGTATATATGTTGGTTTAGCTTTGCAGCCCATATAATGAAATGTCTCTCTGTACTTAGCTCTTTCACAGTCAAAAATTGCAAATAAAACACAATAATATACATAATCCAGATTCTCTTGTGTATATCACATCTTTTTGTGGCTTATTTTTCTTTTTATTCCTTTAATCTATGACTGTATTCTGTCTCCTCAAAGACTTCATTTTACTATTTAAAACCATTTATTATTTATATAACTGTCTATATTCTTTTCCTTCTTTCTCCCAAGCCTACGTACATTTATCCAACACTGTGACACACTTAGAGGTCTTTTCCATCTGGATTTGTCTTTATTGCATGCATATCTGTAATTATTTCCTGACCAGAATGACTTTTTTAAATAATGCTAAGCAGACATGGCTAGCACCAACCTCATGGTCATGCCTGTTGGCTCAACCCAGTCCAACATGGTGGAGGTCCGTTCATTGCCTCTGAACCAGATGGGAGCCATGTTCACCACCTCAACTCTGGTAACCAGTTGGCCTATGCTGCCACCAAGTAACTTGCAGCATACTTCCCACAAAACCCATTCAAGTGTTAGGACTTCTGAAAGACAGAGTTCATGCTGGCAGCACAAAACAGAAAGCCCTAGTTTTGAAACTACATGTTTTTGGTTTTTAGTTTTTGTTTTCTACAACCACTGAATCAGGAAGATCTCATTTAAAGGAGATGTGGCACACTGCGAACAAACAGAGCCCATCCGAAAAAGAAAATACGACTAAACTTTGATTTTTTTTGTGTGTGTGTGTCTAGAATTCCTTTCTAAGCTCTCTCAGGTTTTATGTGGATTTAGCTAGCACATGTTGGCACACCAGTCTGTTGTTGGAGGCTGCTCATTTGTTCCCGGCTGCCCAGAACCAAAATAACCACACAGAAACTATATTATTTGCAATACTGTTTGGCCAATAGCTTAAGCGTATTTTTGCTAGCACTTATATCCTAAACTAACACATCTCCACTAATCTGTGTATTGCCACGTGGCTGTGGCTTTTCAGGTAAAGTTCCATCCCTGGCGTCTGTCTCCAGTGGGCAGCTATATGGCTTCTCTCTGACTCCATCTACTCCCTATATATCTCTTTCAGCCTGACCTTACTCTGTTAAACCATTGGCTGAAAGTAGCTTCTTTATTAACCAATGGCAATAAAACATATTTATAGCATACAGAGGGAAATCCGACATCACCCTAGCATGAAGGGAAAAGCACCTATGCAATTCTTATATTTAAAGTCTTATATTGAAATCCTAGGCTTCATTTTTAAAGAACCGCAGTATTGTGAAGAGACTACACCTCATAGTGCTGGTTTTAGACTGTATCTTGTCTAGCTAGAAGACAGTTATATTACACACAGCTCTGAAACATGAAGGCATGAGGTTTATTTGATATTAATAATTTGTTTTGATTTTTCTCCTTTGACCACTGCAGAATGACTCCTTCAAGAAAAGGTAGGACCAGAGAGGTAGTTTAGTTATACAAGCTCAACAATCTGAATTTGATGCACAGATTCAGTGTGAAAAGGGAAGGAGAAAATTGAATCCACACAGTTGCCATATGACTGCTACACAGGCTGTAGCACACACATGCACACACACATGCACATAAATAAAATGCTTTTAAAAAGGGGAAGGAATTGGCAGCTTTTGATAGTAATTTGCCTAATTACAATCCCTAATTTTCCTCAATTTGTTCTAATTGACACTATTGTGTAATCCCATATTTACTGCTAATTGGATGATTTCTCTAAAGAGAAATGAGCCCTAAGGTAAGACTCTTGTCCCTGAGATTTTTCCACCCATGGCGCCAAGATCCCTCAGTTCTGCTCAGAGGAACCCCGGTCATCTCCCTTGACTTTACCTCTTCCCTGCACTTAATCCGGTTAGCATCTCGGATGCCAGCTGCACTGCTCTGCAGATAGAGTTCCCCTTCCATCTGACTCTACTGAAGCTGTGGTTTATTCAGCAAGATTTCTTTTGGGGAGAGGGATGGAAAGTTGCTGTATAAGTCCTACCTTGCAGGGTGCATTTTCCAGTATGCTCAGATCTCAAAAGTTTCTTCTGGTCATTTTCTTTCACAGAAAACAAATTTAGACACTCATTGATTCTTCAGCATATAATTTATATAACCCAAAATAACTGCCAGTTTTATTTAATATGTTATGTTCAGGCAATTTGGCTTACGTACTTAAGCTTTTTAATTTATTAATATTTTGTGACCAAGTATATGATTCTACACTAATTTTAACATTTGAACAGAAAGTAAAATATGTATTAATAGACTGCAAAAAAAAAAAAACTTGTGAAGTTTCCCAGCAAATCTTCATTCAAGTCAAAGCATGATGTAGGAGGGTCTTCTTTCTATGTGTTGCTTTCATTGGTTAATTAATAAAGAAACTGCTTGGCCTGATAGGTTAGAACATAGGTGGGTGGAGTATACAGAACAGAATGCTGGGAAGAACGGAAATGAGTCAGATGCCATAGCTCTCCTCTCCGAGATGGACGTAGCTAGAATCTTTCCCTGTAAGCCACCACCTCATGGTGCTACATAGATTGTTAGAAATGGGTTAATCAAGATGTGAGAATTAGCCAGTAAGAGACTAAAACTAACGGGCCAAGCAGTGTTTAAAAGAATACAATTTGTGTTTTCCTCACAACAAAAGCATTTATTCATAAAGGCAGCCCATACAGTCTAATGCATTTTCAGAGTAGGTGGATATCTTCAGGAACCACTGTCTCAACGCCAAAGAATATGCTCTAAGGCTCAACTCCTCCCAGCTCCTCCCAGCTCCATCCCCTGCTTCCACCGCTTCCCAATTTTGTGTCTTCTTTGGATTTTTGTTTGTTTGATTATTTGATGGTTTTTCGCACTGAACCCAATTTGTTCTGCCCATAGATTCATGGGTATGGAGCCATCCAATGGATCTTTGTTTACCTAACAGAAGTCACATTCTTAAAGAAAAAGAGTCTTCCTCCCAACCACATTTCAGAATGCTAATTGACTTGATTTACTGCAGCTCTTAGGCAGGAATTGAGAGATGCCATGAGTTCATGAGTAAAATCGTCCTGTTATGTTCAGAAGACACTATATTTCCCTATGGTTCTCCACAACCCCTAGGTTCCTAAAGTCTTCCCAACTCTTCTTCCTTGATAGTGCCTGAGCTTCAAAGGAAGTTGCACTCTAGATGTCTTATTTGTGTCTGAGCACTGTGCAGACCTTACCTGCATTCTAACAAGCCTTAATTCTGAGCATTGTTCTGGACTCCCCATCAGTTTGTCTCTCTTGGGGTCAGAGAGTCTCCAAAGGGAAACCAAGGGACTGAAAAAAGTCTTACAAAGAAGATAAGAACATCATGTAGAAATATTTACGAACTTTTTAGAATTCTAATCAATTCAGGTTCTTCCATCTGTCAATACATGAACTGGGAGTAAGACCATAAGTGTTAAATTTTAATAGTTGTCATTATAATAACATATAATCAAACCATCATGTCATGGCTTACTAGTAAAGAGCTCTAAAAAAGAAAAGAAAATATTTTAAGTAATTTTAATATAATTGATCATATAATAATAACACAGAAAAAAATGTGAGGAGAAAAAGAGAACAACCAGTGATTTACAAAGAATGTCTAAAAATCTAAATTTTAAGTTGAGTACCCACTGTAACAACTTAGTGTTCTGGCAATTGAATAGCTTTCTGACATTATAAAGTCCCTGAAGAGAAGGATAAATTAAATTCATTAATTAATTTTTGGTGGACTGGGGAGATGGCTTAGTGGCTAATAGTATTCACTGTTCTTGTAGAGGACCAGGATTTGGTTCCTAGCATCTGTATCAGGCAGTTTACAAATGCTTATAAATTCAGCTTCAGGGAATTTGAATCCTCAGTCCTCTGAAAGCTTGCAAGCACATGTGCGTGTACACACACACACACACACACACACACACACACACACACACATCAATATTACTATTATAATATAATAAATATAAAATGCATTTTTAACTATTGTATTTTTATGAGCTGGATAGATGACATGATGAAATGCTTGCCTTGCAAACACAAGGCATTACGTTCAACATCTAAAACCCATGTGAAAAATCTGAATGCAGTAGTATGCACTTGTAATCTCAGTGCTGGGAAGGCAGAACATCTGAGATTACTCAACCCATAATACATCTCAGATATAACTGTTCCGAGACAAAGTTTTACTGTGACTCTAGTGGCATTCCTCCATTTTGGTGATTGCTTTTACACTAAGGTGCTGATGAGGAGCTGAGATTGAAGCCACAGTCCTTAGTCTAAAACAATTCCCTTTACAAAAAAGAAAAAGTGCCAATGTCTTTTTAGACTGCACCAATAATATTTTCTTAAAATTTAAAATCTCTATTATTTAGCTTTTGTAATGCTTAGTGAATATTTGATTACTATTTAAACATTTTCCGAGTTACATTGGAAAGAAAAATATCTTCTCAAAACCGCTTTAATAGAGTTGGAAAAGTACTTTGAATGTCAGACAGCAAACAGGACTGAAACTTTTAGAGTAAGATGTTTTCTATACTTTGATGTAGATGTTGGCTAGGATGCTTGCACTGTAAAAAATATACTTATGTATACTTTTTAGAGTATATACTATATGTTGCAATACAAGCCCACTAAAATAATCCAAACATGAAATGCTTGAATACATTTAATATATTTCAAAATATTTTGGTCTCTAGATATTCTAAGGGTCTAAAATGACTATATAAAATGTTCGTATGA
Source organism: Neodon shergylaensis (assembly GCA_025134845.1). Taxonomy (NCBI): domain Eukaryota; kingdom Metazoa; phylum Chordata; class Mammalia; order Rodentia; family Cricetidae; genus Neodon; species Neodon shergylaensis. Next base: position 4,341,199 of record JABTXL010000342.1, read on the forward strand.
GCAGGACCTCTGCATCAATTTCATACCACAGTGGAAAGAGGTATCTATCAGTGGTGCAGTTAGATGATTGCCCACCCCAGCTTGGTAACTGCACCCCTTTTAGCTCTCCTAGAAAGTGTGAAGAAGAGAAGAAGCAAGAATCTCCTTCTCTACTCCTCCACTGTTCCTGCTCCTCTCCCTTGCTCCCTTCTTTGACTGCTCCCATCCTCAACAGAGACTTGTTTTAATCATTGCCGTATATATGCAACTTCATTATTCTAATTTTTTCATATTTTCTAAGTGTTAGCCAACCCAGCTCCCAATAGCTATCAATTGGATCTAAAGAGCAAAGATCGGACTACAAGCTGGATTACTAGGCAGCTGGACAAGCTTCTGATGTCCTGGCCAGCAGAGCAGTGCAGGATGAAAAAGAAAAAGAAAAAAAAACAAAAAACAAAAAACGAGATGCAATGCACACAGAAAGCAGCCCAGTCGTGGGCACTCAGCACAGGCATCAGAAGAGGAATGTGTAATTTAGCAGATCGTTCACTTAGTAAGTCTTTAAAAAGACAAGAAGAAGCAACTCCCAGTCCAAGTGTCTGTTGTAACAGGCCGCACAAAGCCTTGAAAAATTAAGAACTCCAACCAGTGACTGGGGTTAGTTAGCAGAGACATTACAGATGTGTACTCAAAAACTGTTCCTGGATCTTGATTCCACTTGGAACAGTCCATCTTATATTAAATGTGAAGTCTCTTCCCTTGAGAGGCTGGTCTGAAGGGAGAAGGTGAGAAGGGGAGCATAATTGGAACCTCCTGAATGATGAAGGACAATGAGGAGAAAAATTGCAAACTATGACCTCCCAGCAAAGCAGACACAGGTTTGTGCCCAGTTCTGTACCATGAAATGTTTTATATCCTATAGGGAAAACACAAGTTATCTAGTCTTTTACCTAAAGTTGATTTCTGTTATTAGCCAGGAATCATAGAAATTCATGGATAAACAATTTGAAAAATAATCTTAGTTCATACACAGTAATTCAAGTGGAATTTTTCACTTCTTTGAATGAACTACACAAACACTCATTCAAATGTTACATCTGCTTCTCCATTTTTATCTATCCTTAAATCAGGTTCCCAAGAGCATCTGTTAAACAATGCTCTGTGCTTCAGTTTGCTATTTGTACTTGAAAGTGTGAAAAGTCCTTGCTTTATTCTCAAGCGCTTACTCTCAACTCTCTCTTACACGACCTTGACTTTCTATTAATCTGAATGAAGAGACTGTCTCTAAAGAAAATAAACTTTTTTCTTCTGAATAAGGTATTCTTTTCAAATGAACACTGTCAATGTTTATTAAACTCGAAGAAGTCAGGAATTGAAAGCTGAAAGACTTTATATATTATTGTGTGGCTTCCATAATATGTTTCTACACCTGAACCAAATGGTTTAAATGCAGAACTCTATCATGAAGTTATAGGCATGGAAAACTATTTAGTACTGAGTTGGATTTTTTGATTGGATTTTTGATGAATTAGTTATCTTCCACTTAACTGTTGTAAGTTATTTTTCCATTCGGAAGAATGTAAGTTTTTACAAAATATCCCACGAGGAGTGGTGAGTCTGAAGCCGTGTTACAGTTTGGTTATGGGAATAATCATATTGCAATAGACAGAAGTGTTCCCAAGCTGTAGCATCCACTTCTGCAAAGACACAGTCTCTTAATGAATGAATGAATGAATGAATGAAATTGATGCAAAGTCTGAAGAAAACTACTTCAAAAGTAATATTCCTTGCCTTAATAGCCACAGAAAGGAAATAAGTCAATCTTAAGCTTTCCCCACCTACTCCATTCAATAGATTAAGCACTCAAATACATAATATTTATACTTACAAATCTGAATGGTTTTGTTCTGATAAGTTTCACTAAAGGTTTTTTTTTCAAAGCATTTAAAACAATACTTTTTGTTATTTTGGTGCCATCTCCCTCCAGTGCTCAGGTTGGCCTTAACTCTGGGGTTCAATTAATCTGTTGCTTCAGTTTTCTGCATACCTGTAATCACACCTGTTGTACCCCTTGCTCACACTCAGCTAAGAGGTCTTTGTTCCTTGGAAGCCATGTTCCTTCTAAATTGAACAGTGAGATTTCCTTGAGGTCTAAGGTGGTGGAGACAGTGGTTGTTTGAGACAGCGTCTCACTATGTAGATGTGGCTTGCCAGAAACTCAGAGATCTGCCGGCCTCTGCTCTTTGAGTGACTAAAGGTGACTAAAGGTGCCACCACATCCAACTGAGGTCTAGGTTTTAAGAATATACCTTCCAAGATGTTAATGTACCCTGTGTTCAGGATCAGCTTTGCATAAATTGTGGCATGACAGGTCCAAGTTTACTTGTTTTTGTCTCAGCTGGAGCCATCTTTGATTTAACCTGAAACTAGTCTCCTCCCTACCCCTCCACCCTACCCCTTTGACTACCCTTACTCTGAAACGTCCCATGGGGAAGTACCCGACTCTCTTCTAGAAAATTGAGGTCAAGATGCCCAGCTAACTGCCACTTCCACTTCTGTTAAATTGTTTGCTTGTTTACTTCCTCCTGCAAATGCCAACCAGGATAGGGTTTTTGCCTTTTAAAGCTCCCCCTGGAAAGCAGTGTGGGCTGCACCCCTGAGTACTATTTCTCTCCAGGCAGTAGCTAGACGGCTAAATAAAGATTCTCAAATTCAGACCCACTGCAACAACGGCATGGGAGATTTTTTTTTCCCTTAATCATACTAAGCGTGTAAATTCTACACCAAACCAGTCAGCAGTTTGTTGAATAATTTCCAGTGAGGAACTTCCTCTTCCACCTACTCTTTTTTCCATTTTACGCAACCCTCTGGAAGTTCAGGGACTATGTAGACCCTTTAGGGTAGGTCTTCTCACTGCAACTCCTCAAAATATTTCCTCACAGGCATGTCCAGAGGTTAGCCAAAATCCAAAATTTCCTGGAAGATGTTCCTGGGTCTGGAGGTTTATCTCATGGATAATTGTACATCCATTGATAGTTGATAGTCCACGCTAATACTCACAAATAAATACCCCGTGTTTTCTCTGATCTTGTAACGTGTGTGTGTGTAAACTAGAAAATAAAGGATCTGTTGTACATCAAGAAACAGAGAAAATAGGCAATACGCTGTGGTTGCTCCACTAGCTTTCTCCTAATCTTCCCTTTTGGTTCAATATAGGAGTACAGCCGATTGGTTGGTACTACCCACGTTCTATGTGGTTTTTCTCCCTCTCAGTTAATCCTACCTTAAAAGCCCTCAAAGATCTTCCTTTTGTGCGTTTCCTAGATGATCCCAAAGGCAATCAAGGTAGCCATGAAGATTAACCATCATACATGTTAAACTGCTATTTTTTAAAATAATAGTTTAATGCCAGAAAGTAAAGGGCAATTTGTGTTGCATTGTTATTCAAGCTATCAGAAATAACTATCTCTAAGCATCCAGGTGCTTCTTGAAAGAATGCTAAAATTAGACACAAAATGTATTCAGTGAGATTGACATCAACTTTCAAGGAATCTGTAAAAACACATAGCATGTTTTCAGCAACCACCCTTAGTTGGCACAGGCACATTTTAAGCCATTGTAGGTAAAGCAGAGTCCATAGCTCTTCCAAGTAGCCATGGCCCTAAGACAGAATGAGTTTTATAGTTAAGCGAATTGTCTATTCAAACATGTGATGCAATTAATCAGTGTCTAAGATTAATAAAAAAGGAGCAGAAAGAGGAGAGAGGAAGGAACAAACATTCCACTTAAAGGATAATTCAGGTTAGTATCTTTTTTCTAGCTTTGCTTCCAGGATCTAAAGACTTGATATTTTATAATGAAGTTTCAGAAAAGAAATTCTGTTTCTTATTGCAAAGTGTAACACAAAAGACAAAAAGCACAGAAAACTATGTTTGATATGTACTGCATATCAAAACTTTCCCATATGTAAAAAATGCAATATCTAATTATTCTGTGGAAAACAACCATATCCAGTTATTTATACTCATATCCCCAACTGTCTAAAAAAGTCAAGAATATTCTAAAAGTAGTCACAGAGAGTATACTTTTTTTGCTTAAATTCTAATTTAAGCAAACATTTCACACGTAGAAGAAAAAAATATGTATTTCTTGTACTAATTGTGTGACTGGACTGAATTCAAACTTTTACCTGTAGGGTCATGTTTAATTGACAATCTATTAAGAGCATAGTTCGCTTTTATTAATACTTTTTAAGCCCTTACTCTAGTATGTATATTGACAATAAAACACAGTATAATTTAGCGTCTCCTTACAAGGAATTCATTATTCTCACGACCTCATGCTCATGGGATAGTCAACTACTTAGTACTGAATAGATCATTGAGGAAAGCATTTTCACAGGTGCCAATCCAAGTATATTCTCAAGAAATTCATGATAACTCAGATTTTCTTGTGGGCACATGATTGGAAGGAATGGTTGTATGTAGCCCTGTGTCTTGATACTGAGGCTGAGTTCCATTCTTTAAGTTGGAGTATTTCATCCTTACACATGTCTATCCCCATCATTTTGATGAAAGCATTCAAAAACAGTTAGAAATTATAGCAGGGTATATATGAATTCCTTGTACTATCTTTGAAAATGATGTAATATCAAACAAAACTATTCGAAAATTCCTGCAATCTGTTTAAAAGAAGACTGAATGTTAGATAACGAGCTTCCATTGAATATATTTGCAAAATGTTTTGACAGAATTATTAATCAATAATCTAAATATTTTAGGACACTTAGAAGCAACATTAAATGCTAATATCTTCTGTGGTAGGTATTTTTTTTAGACCAAAATAGAAAGGAGATTTTCTTTGATACAGTTCTTCTCTATTCCCTTTCAACATGTCTTTAAACCATAAGAATCAAAATATTTCTAAAAAGCTTATCCATTATCTGACATGCTTGCAACAGGATTGCAAAGCATGTGGCTTAGGCAGTCCTCTTGTTTCACCACACTGTAGCAAGTATTTGAGAATAATTAACATTCTAGCCCCATTTTTTTTATGATGAAAGCAAAAATAGACCCATGTGTTTTCAAACGTCTATTGGAATGAGACACCATCTGGTGCCACTGTCTGGCCCAATCCCATTTTCCTCAAAGGGAACAAAAGTCCAGAGAGTTTAAGTGGCTTGAGCGAAATCACAAAGCTAATAGAATTCAAGCCAGCACGTTGGGAGGCATTCACCAGAGAAGACTACTTGGGCATGGGTGTAAGCCAATAGAAAGCTTTTATTAGATATCTGGCAACTACACTGGGTGTTCACATCCCAGTGTAGCGCTGAGCCTTTCTCAGGGTGAGCTTTTAAGAACAAATTCCATGTTCTGAGTTGACATACTTCAGTTAACAAGAACGGTTGGCCAGAAATGGAACTATAAAAACTAAAACCCAAGGTTAATACATTTAGAGAGTTTCCTTGGACTAAATGGACTTTGATGGATTAGGTCTTTATTTTAGTTTCAGCAAGTGATGCTCTCTTTGTGCTGAGTTTTCAGTCTCAATGGTACTTCCATTGAGTCAGCTGTGTTAAAGTTTGAAGTCCTACTAAGGTCTGAGGTCCTGTTACCAGAGGAAAGGCTTTCCTTTTTCAATATTCTAAAGATGCATGATTGCCTTTTAATTCTGCAGAACTCAATTTTTGGAAAATTTTCTATTTAGACTAAATATGAATCAAGAAAATACTTTCCAAACAAAGAAGTACAGAGCCAGTATAGAAATGGAAAGTGTAGCTGTTGTTCTTGCTCTTTTACTCTTTTTGGTCTTTTGGGCTATTTTGAGGGGCCCTCCACCCAGCTCCCAAGTAAATCATACAAAGACACTTATTCTTAGTTATGAATGCCCAGCCTTAGCTTGGCTTGTTTCTTGTCAGCTTTTCTTAAATTATCCTGACTATCTTTTGTCTCTGAGCTTTTATCTTTCTTTATCTCCATTTACCTTTCCTTACTTCTTTTTCCGTGGCTTGCTGTATAGCTGGGTGACTGACCCCCGATGTCCTCCTTCTTTTATTCTCTCATTGTTCCTCTATACTCCTTCTCTCTTCCAGTTCTGCCTAATCTTGGTCTTGCCCTGCTATTTATTGGCCATTCAGCTCTTTATTAGACCATCAGGTATTTTAGACAGGCAAAAATCTAGATCTTCACAGAGTTAAACAAACGCAGCATAAACAAAAGCAACACACCTTAAAAATAATATTCGCCAACAGGGAAGAGTTGAATAAATTTCATTCTCTATGAATATGCACATATGTCTCATTGCTTTAAGGACGATGTACTGAAATGGTGTTGAACAATCAGTGGAGACCAGAGATCCCATTGCCAGAAGGGATACTAGAGAAAAAGATTAGCAACAACAACCTGCTCTACTGCTCTCAACTCTAAAAGAGAACTCTATTTGCCTCCAGTGAGGAGGCAAGAAGAGCTCAAGGCGGGAAGGGTTAGAATGATCAGTCCCATCCATTACGGAACAAGGATTAAGAAAATGTAGAGCCCAGGAAAGATCTAGAAAGACAAGAGAAAGGAAACAAAAGCCTAAAGACTCAGAAAAAAAGGGGGGTATACATATGGATTCTGTGTCCCACTGAGGCAGCAAAACATTTTAGAAAATTTGCTAATCTCACTCTCACGGACAAGAGCACAGCATCAAACTAAGTAAGTCTATCAGGAAGAAATGAAACTGAGGAGAACCTGCCTGTTCTATGGAGGATCGTCACACTTCTACCATGTCTTGGTCTACTAGACCACTGCAACAAATGAGCATCAACCTGACAGCTCTTTATAACAGAAAGGGATTTCTCATATTTCTGAAAGCTGGGAAGTCCAAGATCAAAGGGCCAGCAGATTCAAGCTGAACAGCGTTCATTTTCTGTCCTTGAGATCCTGTCTCCTTACTGTGTTCTCACAGGGTAGAACACAAAGAGGCTCTCTTGGGACTGTGAAGTCCTGATTCCAACCAAGGACTTTTTCCTCTTGTTCCAAATCACTTCCCAGTATCTTTACCTCCAAGTACCATATACTAAACATGCTTAAACATATGAAGTTTGAGGTATTATTCGCATATTGTACCATCACACCAGTCCAACTCAAAATAATTTCTTAAAGAAAATTAAAAATTTAGAAAGCTCAAAATAAGTTCAATTAGTGACAGTCTTAGGTAGATAGGTAATGGAGCATTTATAATAGGACATATACTTTCTAAGAATTCATGAAGCAAAATTAATCACATACTCATACATAAACCTTCAACTATGCCAGGGTAGGAATAATAAATGTCATTCTCACTGACAAAAGTAGAAAAACATTATGATAATGGTTTAAAAGAAAGGCTACCTTTGTAGAAAATTAAAAACACATTCTAAACAATAATTGAATTAAATGAAGATCAGTCTCCAAATTAAGAACATTTAGAAAATAATTCAAAGTAATAACTGTTTCTATTAAAATGTGTGTAAGATGAAACAAAAATATACTAGGCAAACTCATTCAATTTTCTTAATAGAAAAAATAAAAGTAACAAACACTTAAAAAGTAAAACAAAATTCTAGGACAACAAAAATAATAAAAATAAAGCTGTAAGCTGAGAGGAAATACAGTTTCACTAACAAAGTTTCAAAATTTTTCTTTCAAAGGATATAAACTCTTTTCTCCCTTATGATGGTTTAGGAATTAGTGGGAAGAAATGCAGACTTACACAGATTTTGCTAAAGCTGGCCTTTGTCACATTTGCTGAAGGATCCTGAAGTAACTGTGAATCTTAAATCCCTAGCAAGCTCCTGATGTACCTGTAACCTGGAATCTGCTTGTTTTCAAAACAAGCAAATCTATTTATTGATCTGATTATCCAAGACCCAGCTAGAATCCAAATCCTGCCGGGATCACACAAAGCTTCTACACTGTGGTTCTCTACTGCCCTCTCTTGGGCAGTCAGAATTCCTTCAGACAATGGACTGGGACGGGCTTTTTTTTTTAATTGTTTTTATTGCGCTATGCATTTTTCTCCCCTCTCCTTCCTTCCCCTCCTCTTCCCTTCTACCCTCTCCCATGACCCCCACGCTCCCAATTTACTCAGGAGATCTTGTCTTTTTTTTTTTTTTCCTAGACTGAGTCTTAGCTTTCAGTAAGGTAATAAAACTGCGAGTGTTTAAGTGTTCCTAATCCTCACACATAGATAAATGAAATTGTCTCATTGTAAAAACAGGGTATATATTTTTACTGTGTTGTTTCAGAAATCAGCCTCATTCAGTTGAGTATTTCCGAGATGAACTTTGGTTTTCTAAATAAAAAAAAAATGTTTGACTTACTGAACTCTAACAGTTCAGTGATTTGTGGCGCGTTTGATTCATAAACAATTCTGAAGTACAATAAAACTAAAGTGTGCACATTCAGCGGGCATGGACCGGGACACTGGGCTGTGCTTCTTGGCTTCATTTTCAAGAAAGGACTGAATGTGCCCAATGAGGCGAGTGCTGTCTTTAGATAGACGTCAGACAGCCGCCTTTGCAACAAGGTAGAAACTTCTGGAAGCCTACCTCTGTGACGAATCAGTGCCTACGTATAAGTTCTGGCCATTCTGGTCCACAGAGGCTACTCTAAAGGATCCCTGTAGCCCTTTAGCGTATCAGGCAGTCGGGTGAGGCTGCGACTCTTGTTTCTCCCTGTGCCATATTGCTTCCTTCCTCTCCCTGCCTCGGGTACCATCCAAAGGTTTTCTTTTTCCAACATCCTCATGCTAATTTTTATCTCGCAGTCCTTTTTGGAGCCCAACATGTGGTAGTTGTGAATGTAACTGCCTAAAACTGCCCACAAGATCGCGAGGAGAGAGGTAGAAAATAGTACCTCAAATACTTTACTTGGGCTGAGATGGCTAAGAGATTAAGAAGTCTTCCTGCCCTGCCAGAGGACTTGAGTTTGAATTTCAAGCACCCACAGAAGGTGGTTCATAATTCCCTGTAACTCCAGCTCCGGGGGTTCCAACCCCTTCTTCTGGCCTCAGGCACTCATATATATCTGGCATACATTTACACAGAACACAAACATATAAATAAAAAAAAACTTCCATCATTTTATTTAGCTGTTCCATTTATCACTTATATGCTATGTGGGCTTATAGATGTCTATCTTATCCTGGCGAAAGGAGACCCACACCAAAAGTTGCTCCTGGGGAAAAGAATTTGAGAGACAAAAGTTGAATGTTTGGTGACCAAAAAATACCAAAAATCACCCACAATGGTGGCAATCATGCAAAAAAGATTTCAAAAGGCAAGATGTACACAAGTGACCCAAATCTCATAGCCTCTAAACCAGTGGTTCTCAACCTTCCAATGCCACACTTTAATACGGCTTCTCTTGTTATGGTGACCCCTCAATCATAAAATTGTTTTTGTTGCCATTTCATAACTGTAATTTTGCTGCAGTTATGAATCAAAATATCTGTGTTTTAAAACAGTCTTAGGTGACCCTTGTGAAAGGGTCATTTGACCCCCTGAAGGGGTCTCGACTCACAGGTTGAGAACTGCAGCTCCAAACCCACGCTACTCTAATGCTTGAGGCTGCTTCCTGATAAAGGACAAAGCAGCAGCTTCAGTGTTCAACCCTCAGACCCTGCAGCTGCTACTGATTCCTAGCACTGTTGTGGAATAGTTAACTGCATAAAGACACGTTATGCTTGTTTATGCTGTGAGATATTACTTTAACTGTGTAAAAGTGTGTTACATTTGCTCCTGCTGCCTTTGCTTCATTATGAAAAGATGTGTTCCTGTTTCACCTTGCCTGCCTAGGGTACCTGATTGGTCTAATAAAAAGATGAACAGCCAATAGCTAGGCAGGAGAGGGATAGGTGGGACTAGCAGGCAGGGAGAGAAGAAAAGAAGGACGACAGAACGAAAAGAAAGAGAGGGAGAAGGAGGGGGAGACTCCAGGAGCCATCCAGCTAGGCAGCCCCAGCCAGCTAGTCAGAGTAGGGCATACAGAAAGAAAAGGTAAAAAGTTCCAAGGCAAAACATAGATGAAGAGAAACAGGTTAAATTAAAAGAGTGTAAGATAAGGTCGAGCATTCATAACTAATGAGAAATCTCCATTTCATGATTTGGGAGCTGGTTTGTGGTTCAAAAGAAAAAGCCTGGTACATGTCACCATACTTCAGGTCACAAACCTGAGCATCTTCTCCAACACTGCTGATGTGTCTACTGTTAAACTGTCTGTCCTTACCATACCCCACTGTCTTCTAGTTGTGACAGGGAAACATACTAAACACTCTCCTGAGTTGCTGTTCTTTTTCTGTTGGCTATTTATACTTCCCATGCATACTATTTTCTATATTCCAATTCCAAAGTATGGATATTTTTTCCAGATGCCTAATTAGTTCATGGACTGCGTTATTTTTGTTGCTGATCCATTCTTCATTAACCTAAACTATTGTATTATGTCACATGTGGTATCATCTACCTGTAATCCTAGCACCCAGGGCGATGAGAAAGGAGGATCACTGCTAATTTGAGATCAGCTAGAGATCCAGGGTGAAGTCTGTTCTAATATTTTAATCCCCAAACCACAAAAAAATATAAAATTTTCAGTTCTGTTTTAAATAATATACTAACTTGTTGGAGGGAGCTTCTTGTTTATCCTGACTGCCCAGAACCAAAATAACTACATGGAAACTACATTCATTAAATCACTGCTTGGCCCATTAGCTCCAACTTCTTACTGGCTAACTCTTACATCTTAATTTAACCCATTTCTATTAATCTGTGTATCACCACAAGGTCATGGCCTACCATCAAAGTTCTAGCATATCAATCTCTGGCCGCAGATCCATAGCATCTCTTGACTCCACCCTTTTTTCTCCCAGCATTCAGTTCTGTCTTTCCTGCCTACCTAAATTCTGCCCTATCAACAGGCCAAGGCAGTTTCTTTATTCATTAATGGTATTCAAGCATACAGAGAAAAATAAAACATCACTAAGTCTCTTGTCTTTCCCATTTATCATGATCATCATCATCACAAACATTTTTATAATGCTGGGATTAAATTTAAGTCCTCATGCAAGCAGTCAAGAGCTCCACCACTGAGTTGCAACCTAATCCTTTTAATTTTACTTTAAGAAATATTTTTAGTATGTAAACTCTCACTTAGACCTCTTAAATCTATTGAATGGGTTAATTCACTTTCCCTAATGTCTTATTTATTCTCAGTAGAAATACAGGTGACCTAGATACCATATTTAGGGAAATCATATATTTTAAGAGTGTTTTCCCAAATCATGACTCATAGAATGAAACATGTGTTTGTTTTATTTCAGAAGACAGAAAGTGTTGATTTCATGTAAAATGTTAAATAGTCTTAATCCTGGTAGAATTTCTCAAAGTCTTTATTCTGTATAATGATTTACTAAAAGATAATTACCAATCCTACTTGAGAAAGATCAACTTGAGACTATCCTTACTTTTCTCTGTGAGTTTTTCATTCAAATTTTATCTTTGAAATTAAGTATCTTTTTTAATCAGCATGCAAAAATACATATTTAATGAGTCCCATATGATGTTTCAATACAGGTATAAATTGTGTAATCAAAGTAAATGTATCTATTTTTTGAAATATTTATTATTTTATGGCGAAACACTAAAGGTACTTCTGTCTTTTAAAAAAGTATTCAATACTATCTGAGAAGATGGTCTACTCAGAAAACTGCATGAGAATTTAAGTTCAGATCCCTGCACCCAAGAGTGTGGCAGAGATAGGAGGATCCATGAGACTCACTGGAATGTCATCCTCGTCAAATGATTGAGCTCCAAGTTGAGGAGAGTCCATGTCCCGTAGAATAAGGTGAAGAGAAATTAAGGCCACTGTAGTCTCCACATGCACACATACATTCATATGACGACGCTTATGTGTACCACACTCACACATACAGTCCCTTATGGTATCTGGCAGATAGTTACACAAATTATTTTTCTGTTTTCACCCACATTAATTTGGACATGGCCAGGAGAAGTTCAATTTTATAACTAAGTACTATTTTCTCATAGTTCTAATTAAAATCTTTGATATAAAGAATAGCTGCCTAGTTAATTTCAATTAATATTCATCACAGATTTTTTAAAGTCTTTTTGGGGAAATTTCTCAGTGGCTAAGAACACTGGCTACTCTTCCAGAGGACCCAGGTTCAGTTCCCAGGACTCACATGGCAGTTCACAACTGTCTGCAAGTCCAGGCTCTGACACTCTCATATAGACATACATGTACATGAAATGAAAATAAATAAATCATTAAGAATGTTTAAAAGTGTCTGTGGTTTTGAAATAGAAGATAATCATTAGATGAATTAGATAATCACAAATGCTTTATATTCGTATACTTCATGACTTGTTTCTTTTCAAACATGAGGAAGCTATGAATTAAAAAGCAGGAACTTACTGCAAGTGTAATTAATGAACACTGACTTTTAATGTCCAAGCTTTGGTTTACTGAGATTCTCAATTCATTTAATCACATAGTTTTGAAACTACCTAATTACAGCTAAAATAAAGTCAATGTAATTTCCAACTTTTTTCTTTGAATTAATTACAGAATTCAGGAAAATTTAAAGTATCAAATAAATGTTTCTGTGTGGCTTTCATTTTTGAAACATCAGTATTTCATCTTGCTTGCATTATACATTATATATATTTGCATGCATATATGCGAATTTTAAAAACTTTTAAAGAACAAGCTCCAAACATGCTGCCTCTTACTCTCAAACGGGTCACTGTATATTCAAAAGCATGAAGACATTTTCCCTTACAACAACCCAAATCAGGACATAAATGCTTTCCTAGTTCACAGACCTATTCAAGTTTTGTGACATCTCAGTAATGACCTGTAAGGTAACAGCAGTATTGTTAGTCTTTATTTTTACTCCAGACACTTTCTTTTTCTTTTCTTGCCTAGTTTTTAATTTTTTTGTTATTTGAGTAAGACCTTAATTTTCTTATTTTCACAAATTCATGCACATTAATTATACAGAATATTGGGTTTCATACATGTGTATAACACACTCTGATCATATTCACCTCCTGTTATCTCTGTTCTTTTCCTATAAGCAGCTTTTTGATCTTCTGTGAACTACATCTTTCAAAAAGCACATGGGCCTTTATGCTGTATTATTTCTTATATTGAGTTTTTCTGATATTTGATGATTCAATTCATATTGAATTATTTTTGAAAGAAAACAAAACAGCAACAACAGCAACAAAAAAACAGGCAGTGTCTTCAATACAATCACATAGGGAGGCATGGGATGCCTTCTGGTGCCAGCAATGGTGATAGCAAACCTTTGCCCTCCTGTGTAAGGGAGATTTGCTAAACTTTTCAACTGCGAAGCATTTCTGTGCACTAAAATAACTGCAGGCTTAATTAATTCCAGAAATAAACCAACTGATATTTTGAGACTTGTTAAATTTGATTTTTATAATCTATGCATATTAAGGTTTTTAAAAGTATGCCAGAAGGTTACATCCATATATGAAGTTTTATAATATGTATAATACCCTTTTTAATAATTTCATATTTGTCTATAATTGGTACCGACAGAGTTTAGTATGTATGAAAATGTTAAGTGTATCTAACACCCTTTACACAGTGCAATTTCTAAATTTAACACAAAAGTACATTTCCAGAAGAGAAAGTGAGGTGGGTAACACAACCCACTAACAAGTATTTGGAAAAAAGACTTAGAAATATAGCCATTTAAAAATCAAAAGAATAAAACAGAAACAGAATCCACATTCCAGGCTTATGGATAGAAAACTATGTTTCCCAAGATCACTATCACTACATATTTAGGAAGTTTATTCTCATTGAAATAGGTAAATCTTAATCTGAAAAGGAATGAAGATTTGAAAATAACATTAAAATAATTTGATCTTGTTTCTGTCATAATTGACATTAAAGTATTTTATTTACCTGCACTTATTTCTTTAATCTTCATAAACTCAGACCTGAAGATCAGAATCTTACATTCATTGTTGATTGTAATAACTGTAGGTTAGAATTTTATTCAGAATCATTTTAATCAGTCATATAATTACTGATTCACACCAACACACGACAAAGTTCATTTATAGTTTTTTTGTGGTTCTTTGTTTATTTTTTGTCTTTCAAGATAGGGTTTCTCTGTGAAACAATCCTGGAACTCATTCACCCCGCAGACAGTGCTAGCCTTAAACTCACAGAAAACCCCTTCCTCTGCCTCCCGAGTGCTGGGATTAAAGGTATACACTACCACTGCCCAGCTGTAGTTTTGAATATAGTTCCTTAATAGTTTTCTTTTCACACTGTAGGTTAACTTTTCACAGTTAAGCAATGGGACTGAGCACCTTAATTTAAAAGCAAAGAACAGTTTCTGTTAGCATACACAGCCTCTAAAAGACTATGTGGAGTGAGCCTGCATACAGAAACTTCAGATTTCTATTGCATGTGGTTTTTGTTCTGTTTGTTTTGTTTTTTGTTTTAAGAGTTTCATGTAGCAAGGATGGTCTTAAACTCACCTTCCTGCCTGTACCTCCCAAGGGCAAAGATTTTTGATATGTACAATGATGCCCAAGGACAATCTAAAATTTGAAATTGTTTGAATATTCAAGACAATTTTGAGTGCCTATCATATTTATTATGGGAAGTACCTGTCCTATAACTTCTCAGAAGAAGGAACTTGTGGTGTGTGTGTGTGTGTGTGTGTGTGTGTGTGTGTGATTTATATGTATGTGTTTGTGTGTGTGAATGAACGTTTATGTGTAGAGGTCAGAGATTTATATAGGATGCCTTTTTCTAACTCCCACTTGTCCTCCAGATAGCTTTTTTTCACTGAACCCAGGACTCCATGGCTGTCTGATTCCCTGGGCACAGAGTTCTAGACCAATCCTCTGTTGTCCTTCACCATTCTCCCAACACGCAGACACAGGCTAGCCTGCTTGGCCTTCATGAGGATTCTAATTCTGATCGCTACCAATCAAGTCTTCTCCCCAGACAGGGAAGGAATTTTTTTAAATAAATCAAGGACAGTGAGAAATCAATTGAATCAACATGTGAAATTGATTTTAGCATTATATAAAATCCCCAGTGTGAGGAAAAGGAAATGCGATATTTGTAAAACATAAGTGTCCTAACGAAATGTGTTATTCTCACCTGTTTGTGATGATTGTCCTAAATGTCTAGAGCTGATTCTTCGTCCCAGCTGATATGAGCTAAGTCACAGTTATAACCTACCTGTTTTCTCCCCAGTCAATTCAAGTCTGCGATGTGGGATTCCCCTCTGTATGCTGTGAATACCATTGGTTAATAAAGAAACTGTTTTTAGCCTATAGCAGAGCAGGGCAGAACAGAGCTAGGTGGGGAAAACTAAACTGAATGCTGGGGAAAAGAAGGTGGGGTCAGAGAGAAGCCAAGAAGCCACCATCAGAAACAGACATGCCAAATCTTTGCCAGTAAGCCACAGCCACATGGCGATACACAGATTAATGGAGATGGATTAAATTAAGATGTAAGCGTTAGCTAATAAGAAGCTAGAGCTAATGGGTCAAGCAGTGATTTAATTAATACAGTTTCTGTGTGGATATTTTGGGGTTGAGCAGTTGGGAACTAACTAGTGGCCTCTCACAACAAGTATGGAGTAGAAAACATTCTTGCTCTTGTAGTTTCCTAATTTGTCAAAACTCTCAAATGAGCAGTGTTGTCCCTACGACATCAGTCTCTATGTACATTGGTGAAGCTGGTTTTCTGAATAGAATTTAAGAATAAATAAGCTGCACACTCATTTAAATTAAATTTTCATATTTATTTTTTTTTGAGACAGGGTTTCATTGTAGTCCAGGTTGGCCCCAACCTTGTCACTGAGAATGACCTTGAACTTCTCCTCCTGCCTCTCCATACCATAGACTGTAATTGGTGGATTTGCCATGCCCAGTTTATGTAGTGCTGAACATGAGAATCAGGGCTTTATATGTGCTACGCACAGGACTTTACAAGCTGAGCTACGTCCTAGGTCCGGCCTAATCCTTTTATCCTAGAATAATTCTAAAGGAAAATCAGGTTAAGTTCAACATTAATGCCATCCACTAAACAGTACAAGAAACACAAAAGGAAAATCTGACACATGTGCAAACAAGTATTGGTATCAGCTTCTAGTCTTTTTAGCACCCACTGAGAAGTGTCCCTTTTCCTCCACTTTCTCTAACTCTGTTCCTGATAATGGCATTCAGGATTCTGCTGAATACTGCAGACTACACTGCAGCTCCTAGGGAAAAAATTCTTTTGAGTGTGATGCCATCTCTAACCTAAAATGTCTAGAATGTGTTCCTAGGACACTCACCACACCTGAGCCAGCCAAAGCGACATCTGCCCTGTCCTAGTGAAGGATGAAGGGGAAGCAAGGCCTTCCATCTGCCGCCTTCAAGAGCAGGTGGCTTTATCCCTGTAGAGACAGCAAAGGTGAGCTCAGGGACTCCACGTTTAGCTGTCATCAGAGAATGGAGGAAGCATCCAGGTCAATTCAGATATTCCCACAGGATTCATACTTAGCTTGTATAGCTGCATTGCACAACAGTTCAGCCAACTTCCATTTATGCTTCTCCATGCCATTACTATTTTTATTAACTGAGAAAGAAAACCTGAATATGTTTGTTTATTTTCTTTGTATCCAGGCTCCAACTCCAGTAAAGTAGGTTAGGTTATTCATTGTAAAATAAGTTTTAAAAAAGAGAAAGACAAATCATCATGTGGAACTATTGTGATGTTTCCCTTAGAAAATGTTTAAAGTGTTTAAGCGGGTAGCTAAGACTAAGCCAAAGACTAAGCAACTTGGCTGCTAGATTTAGCAAACTGAAAAGAAACAAAACAGCAGCAGAAACAGTTGAATTTGAATTTCCAATTCCAATTTATTTTGCTGTGTTGTTAAATAAGGGCTTCATCATACAGCCCAAACTGGCCTAGAATTCCCTATGTAACCTATGCTGGCCTTGGACCTGCAATCCTCATGCCTGAGCATCATGGGTAATAGAATTACTGATATATACCACCATATCTATCTTGAATTTCCAGGTTGTTTTAAAGTTAAAATATTTATTAATGTAAGTATAATTCAATGGTTCCATGGTCCATATATACATACAACATGTACACACACATATTTAAGTTTCAAAAGTCATCTTTTAAAATTTAAATCATTGATACATGTTGTGAGCTACTGTTTATGGGGTTTGGGAGTAGTTAGGTTAAATATTCTACAAAGCCTAATTGATTAATTATAATTTTGTGGTTTTGGAGAGTTGGTATGGTGTGGACATAAAGTCAAGCTATTTTGGGCTATCTGTAGTTACCTATGTCTGGTCTAACATCCTTATGACTATCAAATAAAACATTTCAATTATACGAACTTAACAGATCACTTGCTTCCATCAACCTGAAAGCTAAGCTATCATCAGACAGCAACTAAGACCCATAGCAGAAATCCCCCCATCTTGCTCAAACCTGTGTAGCTGATGTTCTCTACAAATTTGAAACTGCCCAATTTATGCCTTTCCACCTTGGAATATAGTTTGAGGACACATAAATCCATGTTCCCCAGTTGTGGCCACTCATATTTGGCTCAAAAGTAAACTGCTTTATTCCTTGAAGGTGAGAGTTATGTCATTTATCAACAATATAAATATGTATAAGAGAAGATAACAGGTAATATAAGTATACTGAATGCAATGGAGAAGAGAAGCTAAATGGTTCTTTTCCTTGGTCTGGGAAAAAATATCTGCATCTATAAATTAAGTGTAAGACAGAGGGACTGATCCAGGCGGTGGTGGCACACGCCATTAATCCCAGCACTCGGGAGGCAGAGGCAGATCTGGGATCTCTGGGAGTTCGAGGCCAGCCTGGTCTACAAGAGCTTGTTCCAGGATGGGCACCAAAGCTACAGAGAAACCCCGTCTCGAAAAAACAAAACAAAACAAAACAAACAAACAAACAAACAAAAAAAGACAGAGGGACTGTCTTGGAAAATAATTTAAATATTCTTGTTGGAGTTGGGGACATAGCTCAGTGGTAAAAATCTAAGGTTCATGAGACACCACAAATTACCACCAACAAAATCATGCTGACTTTTACAGCTGAAATGGAACAGCACCTAGTAGTGTCTGCTCTCTTAATTTGATGTGAAAATTAAGTAATAATTTTTATAAAATGTATTGTTTACAAAGAGATCAGCCATTGATCAACAATAACAAAAACACCTTGCCTCAGCCCTCCAAAAACCTAAATAGGTGATCACAGCAAATTTGAGGACATTCTGAGCTACTGAATGCAACCTTGTCTCAAAATGTCAAAGACTACAATAAAATAAACAAGTAAATACCTCTTTGAACTTCTTAAATTCAAAGATTGTCCATATCAAGTTCTCAGAGCACACCACACCATCTCTTTTAAATCAAAAGATACATTGGATGTCTCACATCAAAAATTAGTTTCATCAAACAAATCCAGTTTCTTAAACTTTAATAGTCTACTTCAAGTTCTATCTGTTAAAATATGCCGTTTCCAGGTGAAATTTGAACATCTGTATAGAATAAAGTCCTTATTTGGGCCAGAAGTCCTAATGAAGAGATAAATACACATATATTCAACAGCCTATTTTTAAAAGAGCTGTTCCACTGCTCTGTTCAGCTGCTCTGCTTTCTCAAGCAAAATACTGGCTTTATTTGTACAAAATTGCTCTTAGTCATTGGTTGGCAGGAATAATACCTACACAAATTTCTCAAACCTTGGAGTGCTTGCATTTTATGAAGCCTACATTCTGCCTTTAAATGCAAAAGAAAGACCAAGCTGTGAAAATGAAAACAATTATATTGTCACATGACAGGGACCTTGAAATGACTGCATTGTTGAAGAAACACTGTAGCGCTCTTAAAGAATCATAGTCAATCTGTGTGCAGCTAAAGCTGGTGGGTAGTATAGCCAACTGTGAATGATTTTGGAAGAGTGACAGATGCATCAAATTAACTTCTTTTTTATTTCAAACTAAATTATAAATTAAAACTCTCCTCAGAATTTGAGACACAAATGACAAAGTATACCTTCAGTGATGGGATTATTTGCAGTCACATGATGTGTATTGCGATTTGGATAGGAATGGCCCCTATAGACTCCTGTGTTGGAATGCTTGGTCCATAGGTGGTGCCTCTAATAAGAGGTGTGGTCTTGTTGGAGAAAGTGTGTCACTGTGGAAGCAGGCTTTGAGGTCTTTTATGATCAAGCTAACCCTGTGTGGCTCACACTCTCCTTCTGCTGCTTGTGGATCATAATGTAGAACTCTCAGCAATTTCATCACCGTGTTCATCATCATCATCAAAACAGTCTAAACCTCTGAAACTGTAAGCCAGCCCCAATTAAATGTTTCCTTTATAAGAAAGTTGCTATGGTCATGGTGTCTCTTCACAGCAATAGAAACCCTAACTAAGACAATGAATAAGGTGTTTCAATTAACTTATCACTTTCTCCCAGTTGAATGAAAGTATCTCATGTTAAAAACAGTCATTTTTTTAAAAACCTACATTCTCCATCTTTTTAGTGCCAACATGTTAACTTGTTAATAATATTGTAGCTCACAGTTTTTTTTTTCTAACACTGAGAACGCTAAAGCAGTAAATAGTGTTGATGTCAGTTGAAGACTAGCCTAGTCTCCCTAGTGAGATCCAGGTCAGTCATCCAGGGCTTCAGTTAAAACTCCCTTCTCAAAACAAGAAAGTAAAAAGGGCATACATTTTGAATATTTATTTTTTATATTTTTAACTTTTAAAAAAGTATTAACATTTAATACTTTATTTATTGTTTATAGTTTAATTTTAATATTTAATGCTATGAACCTTAAAAAGCTTCACAGATATTTTTAAAATATAAAGAAAAAAATTTGATTAACAGCAATTTGTGACAACCCATATTTCTACCTTTTAAAATTAAATTCTAAAAAATAGCATAGGTTCAACTTTTGTTCCTAGAGCATCTCTTACTCTGCATATTTAAGGACAACAAATGTTTTCAAGTGTCATCCAATAGACAAGCAAGGGGTATTTATTTTAGTTTATTTTGTAACAATGTGATACATTTATTATCCTTGCTGAGGAAGAAAAATGTTGTGGGATAATGGTCTTGTACCTTGTAAGGATTTGTCTCTTGTACTTATTTAATAAAATGCTGATTGGCCAGTAGTCAGGCAGAAAGTATATATGGGGTGAGCAGATAGGAAGTATAGGTGGGGAAACTAGAACAGAAGAATTCTGGGAAGAAGAAAGGCTGAATCTGCAGGCATCACCCAGATATAGAGGAAGCAAGATGAGAATGCCTCACTGATAAAGGTACCAAGCCATGTGGCTAACACAGGCAAGAAAAATGGGTTAATGTGCAGTGTAAGAGTTAGTCAATAAGAAAGTCTGAACTAATAGGCCAACCAGTTTATAATTAATGTAGACCTCTGTGTGTTTCTTTGGGAATGAACGGCTGCAGGACTGGGCAGGACAGAAACCTCTGTCAACAAATGGTGCCATCGTAGACAACTATATCCCCATAAAACTGAGCAAGCTTGGAAAATAATTCTGGACACAAAAGAACAGAGTTAAGCATGGCTTCTTGGTAGTAGCATTTTCTCATGTGGGTTCTATTTATTAGTGGCAAGCATGTCTCATTTAAGAAGGGCTTCCTGATTCAGCTTTAGTTGCAAAAGGGGAGGGAAATGGGAATTTTTTTTGCAACAACTAAAAAAAATAAAATAAAATAAAATAAACAAACAAAAAAAATGCAGCTCTTTTAAGAGGCCCTGTACCACCAAACACTTAAATGATGTTTATGAATATCCAACAACATGCTTGTTGGTGGTGGCAAGGACCTTGAAAACGGGTGATAGTATTCCATGACTGCATCCTGGGCAGAATAGAAAGGAAAAATAGAGTGAAGTAGTAGCTTTCTCTCTCTCTTTTTCCTCAGCGCGGACAATACTAACAACTGCCTCACACCCTCATTGCCATGCCTTCCTGCCATGATAGATTGTATTCTCAGATGTGAGCTACATGTAAGTCCTTCCTCCCTTTACAAAATAAGAGGAGCTGGAGAGGTGGCTCAGTGGTGAAGAGCACTTGTTCTTGCATAGAACTCAGGTTTGGTTCCCAGCATACACACAATGGCCCACAACCACCTGTAACTCTAGTTCTAGGGTATTCAAACCCTCTTCTAACCTCTACAGGCACCAGACATGCATATAGTACATACACATACACACAAGTACTTATACATGATCAAGGCAAAAACACTCATGCCCATAAAATAAAATTTACAGAAAATTTAACAGCTTCACACCCTCATTTCTTTGTACCATCATTTTTACACACTTTAATTACTTAACTATTTTAAGCCAGTCTTTAAAAAAAAGAATATGTTATTGAAAGCAAATCATTTTTGCTCTATGGCATCAAATATATGATTGAAAGTCATTAAGAATTATATCATTGTTTGCCATAGACAAAGTTGGAGTTTTAGGGGGAAATTGCAAGAATCAGGTTCACTGTTGATTACTAAAGGTTGACAGAGGACTGGAGAGATGGCTAAGTCAGTAGAATGTTCAGTCTGCAAGTATAAGGACCTAAGTTTGGTTGCAGAATTTACATGAAAAGCCAGTGCAGGGCCTGGCACCTGCAATCCCAGCACTGCAGAGGCAGAGACAAGAGCATCCCTGGGTCTACTGAGTAGACATTCTAGGCAACCAGGGAGCTCTGTCAACTGCTATGGGCAAATAGTATTTAAACGACTTCAAATTAACTACTTTGTTTAGCCAAAGCTACCTAGAGTGTGGCAGTGCTGGTAGTCTTTAAAAATAACAGAATTGTTCAGTGGATTGTACATAACCACTTATGTTACAGTAAGCCTTAATTGGATTCCTTGTTTAAAACTAAATCTTTTTGACCCAGTTAATAGAAAAGACTTGGCACATGAGCATGAGAATGTAAATTTAATCCCCAGAACTCAAGTTTAAAAAACCCATTTGTGATGGTACACACTTGTCATATCAGTACTGGAGAGCTGGAGACAAACAGAGCTCTGGGGTTCAGTGCCCAGTCAACCTAACCTACTCATCAAGACACAGGCTGTGAGAGATCCTTTCTCAATAAAACCAAGGAGGAAGGACCAAATGACAGCCAAGGTTGATGTCTGGCTTCAACACACATATACAAATATATATAAACCTGTAAGTATGCACTCATATTTAATATTTGTCTATGAGAAAAATTTAATGAAGTAGTTTTTTATTTTATTTTATTTTTGCTGTTGTGATAAAACATCAAGGACAAAAGCAGCTTAAAAAAAGTTCATTTCAGATTATGGTTCTAGAGGGGAGTCCCTTATGGTGAGGGGGGCATTACAGAAAGCTGAAAGCCCACATCTTTGGCTTGAAACCCAAACCAGAGAGCAAGCTGGAAATGGACTGAGGTTACGAAGTCTCAAAGTTTGTCCCCAGTGGTGTACTTTCTCCAGCAAGGCTGCATCTCCTAAACTTCCTCAGATAGTGCCACCAACATGGTCTTTTATTAGTTCTGCCAATAACTATGTATTTAACAACTTTTAATTTATGTTTGATGTGGTTGAACAATGAGATTGGCCTTTATGTTTACTATTCATGACATGAAATTGACTTAGTACTTCATTCTTCCTAAAGTAGAACAAGATGTATGCATGAGGCTCTTTTTAAACATGTCTTCATTTCCATATTAAGAGGCTTATAGATGAACTAAATTATGATGTACAGTGTATTTTCATTTATGCACAAGCAAACAAGGTATATTTTAGTTTATATTGAGCGATGTCTCTGGAGGGCTGAAAGTCAATTACCACACCCTTACATTTATCCTTAGTATCTAATTCTAGTTAATATAAAAATAATCCTTGCTTTTTTGCTTTTTTTTTCAAGCTAGTTTTTCTAGCTGTTTACTTCAGGAAGAATAACAGCTTATTTCCTCTCATGCTGCAGAGTGAGAATTGTCAGCTACGATGCAATTGGAATAATTGTTACTGATGAGAATGCAAGACAGAAATAGCTCATTTGTTGACAGCCTGCAGGTGGTGTGTGGGCTTCCGGAAGCAGCAAAAATCACATTTCTACTTGAAGGAAAACAAATTTGCTATGAAAACCTTTGAGAAATATAAAGACCTTAATCTTTATGATCTCAATCGCACCAATCTATATTTTGAGCTGAACTGGTATTTCATAGTCATGTCTATATAATTATTTATCAAATTTTCTTTACAACAAATATATTTATTTATGTTTAGGATGAAATGCTGGTAAGTTTAAAATCATCAGAACAAAACTTTTGAGAGTTATTTCAAAGTAAATCATTTTTGTATTCATTCAACTACCATTTTTTCATGTGTGTGACATGTGTTTGTGTGTATGTTTTAATGTAGGTGTATGCACATGTGTGTGCAGATGCCTGTGCACATATACATGGAGGCCATAGATTGGCTTAGGATGTGTTCTGAGATCACTCTCCACCTTACTTTTTGAAACAAAGTCTTTTATCAAACTTGTGGCTCATTGATTTGTCTAGGTTGCTTGACATTCAGCTCTAGTAATCATCCCATTTCTTCACTCCAGCACTGTAGAGGTTACAGACATGCATCCATCTACCCAGTTCTCACAAGGATGTTGGGGATCAAACATAGGTGCTTATACACACAAAGCAGGTACTTTACCAACTGAACAATAAATATGATTTCTGTCATAGTTTGTTTCCTGTTGCTATGATAAACACCATAACCAAAAGGATCTTGGGGGGCGGGGGTATAGGGTTTCTTTCAACTTACAATTTATTGTCCTACATAAAGGGAGGTCAGAGCAGGAACTCAAGGCAGGAACCTGGAGGCAGAAATTGAAGCAAAACCACACAGGAGCACTGCCTACTAGCTTGCTTTCCATGACATGCTCAGCTTGTTTTCTTATACCACCTAGGACTACTTGCACAAGAATGGCACTGCCCATAGTGAGTTGGGCTCTCCCCTGTCAACCATTAATTAAGAAAGTGCCCCCACAGACTTGCCTACAGGCAGCCTAAGGGAGGCAATCTCTCAATTAAATTTTCCTCTTTCAGATGACTCCATGTTTGTGTCAATTGCTTAGCATAGTCCTAATTTGCCTAACTTGATAGAAAAGCGACAGTGACAGTATTTCGCTGTCTCCAAGTCTAGTCTAGTTCGTGATAAAAAAAATTACAAAATAACAATAGAGCAAAGAAGCTTGCATCACATAAAACTACACACATATCCTAAAGCAAATTATTGATATTTAGTGTTAATATTGGAGAAGAGACAAACCCCAAGGCAAGTTGTTAGGTCTTGACGTAGAAAGTAAGCTTAGTCATAGTGGATGAGTCAACAGGTGTCAGTGAGACAAAAGCCTTTATGATAGAAATGAGTGCCTAAGTAAAGACAAGAAGTGTTTTTGAAAAGTTCATGGCACATTCAGGCAGCAAGAAGTGTGGGATGTCTGAGCCAGGAAATGAAAATAAAAATAAATCCAAGTCACCTAACCGACTTCCACTTCCAAGACAGACGTGGGAATTGTCACTTCTCCAATTCTGTCCTTGGAAGTTTCCCTTAAAATATGTAAGTTTCCTTTGACCTCAGAACCTCTTTTCCAGAAGACCAGAAGACAACTAAAATAATATAGAACTGAAGAGAAGGATTGCAAAAAAAAAGGAGACACTAATGTATAAAGGTGTATGAAGAAAGGAAGAAAAGATGTTTTCATCATAGATCCCAGCAAGATCCGCCTCTCAAGAGGAACAGCACACCTTGAACTAGAAAGCCAAGTACCTTTTTTTGTCATAGTAAAATTAATGCAGGCAAGGGTCACTCCACTGGCATCTGAGATTTCTCCTGAAAAACAGAAGTGGGGTGGCAATAAATGGCCACTTGAAGGTCTGTCTCCCCATTATTTGGCAATGTCATTCAGACCATCTTCATACTTCTTATGGATTTGAAGGAGAGAAAGGAAAGGTGAAGTCCCACAGTTAGCCTGCCTTGCTTCCCTGGCTGGACTGAGGTTTGTTTTTCAAAATAAGAAAAGATAGTAAGATCATGAGCATTTCTCTACATGGACTGCCTTCCATTTTTGAGCACAGACTCTATATAATTCTAAATAGATAAGAAAGATAAATAGGAGACCATGACAGTGGACGGAAGAATAATGTCGCAGTACAGGTAAAAGTAGTTAGCTATGATCTTAAACAAATTAGACTTTGTAAAATAAAGCACAAAATGAAGACTCATAGAATTTGGTGACGAGATGAGGAAATAATAAAATGTAAATTCACAAGTGTCTGGCACTGTGTAGAAGAAAACTGGGCAAAGCAAAATTCTTAAAAGGATTCTAAAGAAGATAATTGATAATGAAGATAGACAAAGACAAAATTCCAGACACATTTTCTTAAAGGAAATAAACTTGAATTTACCCATGTAAAGGCTCCCAGGTTCTTGGGTGAGTTTCCTCAGGATATTCAACATTGAGATACATCCTAGTAAAGTTGCTGAACTGGAAGTTAATAAAACAATGCTTTGGAGATGTAGTTCAATAAAGAATATGTTAATAGACTGGTGAAAGAACTTACTTTATAAATAGCCTCATTACCAAGTCTAATGGCCTGAGCTCAATCCCTGGGACTGACCTGGTAGAGGGAGAGAACCAACTCAACTCTTCAGGTTGTCCTTTGGCCTCCACACATCTGCTGTGGCACACACACACACACACACACACACACACACACACAAGGTTATTTACACAAGCAGTCTACAACTGTTGGTCAACACATTAGCACAGAAGCCAGCCAGATGTGTAGAGGGCTTCACGGACGCAGCTTTTGGGAGGGACAGCCCCTTCAGAAGTGGGCTCCTTAGAGATGTAGCCACCCTTGAGTCGTCCGTGCACCACTAAGTAGCTTAGTTAACTAACACTCACTGGTTCACGAGGTGGACATAGGTGGGTTGAATTGTTTCCTCAGGCTGTTGAGGCCTTATCAGAGGTGAATGGACATTTGTTCATGGCTCTTGAGGACAAATAAAAAAAAAACAGAAAACAGAAAAGAATTCTGTGTGTCATTGTGGGGAGCTGTATAAGCCCTAAGTGAACGTATAAAGAGCAAACAAATATCTGAGTGTTGTTTGCCATAGTATCTTAGATAGAGTTTCTATTGCTGTGGTGGAACATCATGATCAAAAGCAATTTGGGGAAGAAAGGATTTATTTCCTCATCATTGAAAGCAATCAGGGCAGGAATTTGGAGACAGAAGCTGATGCAGAGACCATGGGTGGGTGCTCCTTATTGGATTGTTCTCCATGGCTTGCTCAGTCGGCTTGCTTTCTTCTTTTCTCTCACTGATTAAGAAAATGCCCTATAGGTTTGCCCACAGCTAGAGATTATGGAGGTGTTTTCTCAGTTGAGCTTTTCTGCTCTTAGATATTCTACCTCATGTCAAGCTGACATAAAAGCAGCCAGCACACATGGGCACAGCAATGTTAAGAATCTATATCTCAGACCCATGGGAAATTGAAAAGATGTTTCCCTGGCTCAGATGGATGTCAAAGCCTTCTTCTAATGTCAGAGTGCCTATGTTGACAGCGTGTATAATTATGAGTGTTTATGAGTGATTGATGTCTGTGTGTAAAAACTAGCTTCCTCATCCTGAATGTTTACAGCCTGGGAATGCTTGCCTACAAACATCTCCTACTGAGACTAGCTAAATCCCCTCCTCTGTGCTGTACGTAATAAGCACAGTGGTGGTTCTGGTTGTTGTAGTCAGTACCACTCCATCAGACTACACACAACCCCCAAAGCAGTTTTTCTCTACATGTGCCTATGTATCTGTTCTTCCTTCATTCTTTCACCACCCCCAAGTCAGGTCAAGCTCCAGTTATAGAGGGTGGGACATACTTTGAAGTAATCATTACCCAAATATATATGTATATATATATATTATATATATCCCATTGGGTAATTATTATATATACGTTATATATTATATATAAATAATTTGGGTATTAAAAAACAGGAAAAATGCAATGTTTAATTTAAAGAGGTTCAATGCAATTTTTCCCTATCCAATCTGGGAGCTACCAGTTGGCAATGGTAAATATTAGGCACTGATGGTTACTCACCCCCAAAGCTCATCATCTTTCCATCATTCCTGATAGCAAGGTGCTGCTGCCAGCTATAATTGCCCAATAAAGGTAAAATACAGTGTGGCACATCATAAGAAAACACAAGACAAACATCACTGAAATTTCATTAATTCAGATTTTAAAATTAACATTATATATGTCATCAACCCTAGTAGTGGACAGTTTATTTTCCCACAAACTGAATCAAAGTGATTTTGGAAGTAAAGGTTTTTTTTTTTTAACAAAAACAGGGTTAGTAGATACCATAGCATTTCAATACGTACAAGAGACATGTTTCTAATAGCTTAGTATATTAGACTTTTCTCGAAATGCTGCCAAAGAGGACCTTTGCCACTGTAGAAAATAACTTCTCAAAACTAAAAATTATTATTAACTAATGATATGTACATTGTCACATTGGCTAACAAGTCTCCCTCAGGCTTAAGCAATCTTTTTAAGCTCTCTTCTCTTCTCTTCTCTTCTCTTCTCTTCTCTTCTCTTCTCTTC
>JABTXL010000342.1:4368948-4407172 GCA_025134845.1 Neodon shergylaensis
TCTCTTCTCTTCTCTTCTCTTCTCTTCTCTTCTCTTCTCTTCTCTTCTCTTCTCTTCTCTTCTCTTCTCTCTCTCTCTCTCTCTCTCTCTCTCTCTCTCTCTCTCTCTCTCCTTTTTTCCTTTTTTTTCAAGGCAAGATTTCTCTATGTAGCCCTGTCTTCCATGGAATTTACTTTTTAGCTCAGGCTGGCCTTGAACTGACAGATATCCACCTGCCTCAGCCTCCTGAGTGATTAAAAGTGAGTGCCACCACCACCTGGCTTGATTTTTAGCATGTTTCATCAGTACAGTTTATATACAATAGTATTTTTTTTTGTTTTTTTTTTTTGTTTTTTTTTTTTTTGAGACAGGGTTTCTCTGTGGCTTTGGAGCCTGTCCTGGAACTAGCTCTGTAGACCAGGCTGGTTTCGAACTCACAGAGATCCGCCTGCCTCTGCCTCCCGAGTGCTGGGATTAAAGGTATACAATAGTATTTTGTTATAATTTTTATTGTTGAGAAGACAAGACATTTGTAAAATTTGTTTGAGGAAAGAGGAGCTTCTAGATTAGAGAGGTCAGTCTATAAGAGACTTGTAACATTGTGCTGGTGTGATCCCAGGCTGTGCCTTTCAAGGACCTATGTGAGAACACTTACGAGAAAGCTATCAGGCTCTCCCATGCTGAGCCATTGATTTAAACACTAACATGTAACATGACTTTGATACTGAGTCTACAGAAGAATGTGGCAGCTAAGGGACAGGAGGGTGAAACCTGGACAAGGTTTTCTTCACCATGGTAACAAATTGTTTAGGAAGAAATAGTCCCTTTTCTATCTCTCAAATTTATGTTTCAGTTTGCCATTCTGCAACTATGTCTCACAAGGACAGATTAGCTTAACTGTAGATACTTCTATCTCCCTTTTTTCTTGAGTATGGGATCTTTGATAAGAAAAGGTGATAAGATATAATGATGTGAGATAGAGAAGAGAAGGAAAGAAAGAAGAAAGGAAGGAAGCTAGCAAGCAAGGTAGAAGGAGGGAAGGAAGGAAGGCAAAGAAGAGAGAGGGAAGGAGTTGTTTAACAAACACTTTGGAGTTGTACATTTCTAAATTAATTTTAAGTAGAAATTGGATTATCTTGTAGCTATGTAACTTAGAATCACCTGAAATCCCTATCCTATTCCACACCGATTGACTGTACAAAAAGAAAAAAAACTATATGAAAATATTTGGCTGAATGACAATATATAGTTTGAAAGATTAAAAAAATGAGATGGGATTGAAGAACAGGGGACTAAAGATAGCGAAGTCCCTGATAAATAGAAGTAGTAACTATCATTTAGAAAGCATTTAGCTTGGATGAGTCATAAATCAATGTACATGATTCCAATTATTTTTTCACAGAAATCTACCAGTTAGGTACTATGAATTGATTTCAAGGTTGAAAGAAATGGAACTCACAGAAGAGAATCTGTTGCATCTTGAGTGGACTAGCACTTAAGCAAAGGCAGTCTTATTGCAGATTTATCTATGCGCTTAAAATTTTACCGTCTAATGTGCTTAATCAGTCTGTCTCTGGATGG
This sequence comes from Neodon shergylaensis, assembly GCA_025134845.1. Lineage (NCBI taxonomy): Eukaryota > Metazoa > Chordata > Mammalia > Rodentia > Cricetidae > Neodon > Neodon shergylaensis. The sequence continues at coordinate 4,370,509 of JABTXL010000342.1, forward strand.
CGAGCCAGTAGGAGAAAACCGAGAAAAGAGTGCCCACAGTCCTTGAGCGCTCACGTCAAAGAGTTTCTTGCATGGATTTGTAAAAGTGCTATCTGAGCTAATATACTTCAGAAGTAACAGAACATGGTATGGAGAAGTACATGAGAATCAGCAATATGCTTACTGAATATGCTATCAAAATAATTTCAAATGCTCTTTTTCATTCTTTTTAATATAGACATTGGACATTTCAAGTTACCAAAGTGATAACTTTGGCAAATAAGGGGAATTTGGAAATATGGGGAATATTGTAACTTAGACATTCTTAATACCATATTTATTAGGAATTCAGAAACCTGAAGAACAGCAAAAGTAGTTACTTCCCGTATAAAAACTTTTTTGGTCAATTCATGCTTTATTTTCTTGATCATGTGTCTGCATATGGTCTGGGAACATGCCCCATTAACACATATAGAAGTCTGAAGGCGACTTGAAGCAGTTGATTCTCTCCTTTCATCATGTAGTTTAGGTTGTCATGATTACAAGAGCTTTTACCTACTGAGCCATGTTACTGGAATGAAATCATAAACACATTACCTAGCTGCCATTAAGACATAAACTACTTTGAAAACTTTCTTAGTATGGTTTTAAAAGTTACTTTGTTTCTTCTTAATGCTTAGAAAATAGCATATTCCATGTTAGAACCAAATTTGGATCTCTGCCTATATTATTTGTATTATGAAGATGTACTTTGGTCCTGAGTTTATGTATGTTTTTCCTGAAATAAATAAATTCTTGTAACAATTACTTCACTAGTATAAAAATAATTTTTGAAGCCGGGCGGTGGTGGCGCACGCCTTTAATCCCAGCACTCGGGAGGCAGAGGCAGGCGGATCTCTGTGAGTTCGAGGCAAGCCTGGTCTACAAGAGCTAGTGCCAGGACAGGCTCCATAGCTACAAAGAAACCCTGTCTCGAAAAACTAAAAAAAATAATAATAATAATTTTTGAGTTTGATTTTCAAAACTGTGTAAACTAGCTGAAAAAAAAGGTATACATCTTTAATCACAACATGGAATCTTCCAATTCTAAGTTAATACTGACCCCTATGGGTTACTTTATTCTAAACTTTGTAATATTCTTACAGAAAATTTGATTAACTATTCAAATATTTGGTTAAATTCTCAAATGTTTAAATTTGGAAATGAATTGCTTTAGGAAGAATGCCATAAAATACTCATATGTCCTTTCTCTCCTTTTATGATACAACCCAAACTATCTTAAGAATTGTTTTATAAAAATTTGCTCATTACTCAACTTCATATGGAAAAGTAAAAAACCCAGGATAGCCAAAACAATCCTGTACAATAAAGGAACTTCTGGAAGCATCACAATCCCTGACTTCAAACTCTAGTACAAAGCTACAGTACTGAAAACAGCCTGGTATTGGCATAAAAACAGACAGGAGGACCAATGGAACTGAATCGAAGACCCAGATATTAATCCACACACCTTCAAACACCTGATTTTTGACAAAGAAGCAAGAAAATGGGAAAAAAGAAAGCATATTTAACAAATGGTGCTACTATAACTAGATATCAACATGCAGAAGAATGAAAATAGATCCATATCTATCACCATGCACAAAACTCAAGTCCAAGTGAATCAAAGACCTCAGCATAAAGCCAGCCACACTGAACCTCATAGAAGAGAAAGTGGGAAATACACTTGAACACATTAGCACAAGAGACCACTTCCGAAATATAACCCCAGCAGCACAGACACTGAGAGAAACAATTAATAAATGGGACCTCCTGAAACTGAAAAGCTTCCGTAAATCAAAGGATATGGTCAACAAAACGGCAGCCTACAGAATGGGAAAAGATCTTCACTAATCCCACAGAGGTCTGATCTCCAAAATAAACAAGAAATTGGGCATCAAAAGAACAAATAATCTAATAAAAATGTAGTACAGACCTAAACAGAGATCTCTCAGCAGAAGAATCTAAAATGGCTGAAAGACACTTAAAAAAATGCTCAATATCCTTACCCATCAGAGAAATGCAAATCAAAATAATTCTGAGATTATATCTTATATCTGTTAAGATCAATAACACTGATGACAAATTATACTGGAGAAGTTATGGGGTAAAGGGAACACTTCTGCATTGCTGGTGGGAGCACAAACTGGTACAGCCCCTATGGATATCAGTATGGCGATTTCTCAAAAAGCTAGGAAACAACTTTCCTCAAGACCCAGCAATACCACTTTTGGGTATATATCCAAAGGATTCTCAATTGTACCACAAGGACATGTGCTCAACTATGTTCATAGCAGCATTGCTTGTCATAGCAAGGACATGGAAACAACCTAAATGCCCCTTGATCTAAAAATGGATAAGGAAAATGTGGTACATTTACACAATGGAGTACTACACAGCAGGAAAAAATAATGAAATTTTGAAATTATCAGGCAAATGGATGGAGCTAAGAAACATCACATTGAGTGAGGTAACTCAGATTCAGAAAGACAAATACCATATGTACTCACTCATAAGTGGATTTTAGACATAAAGCAAAGAAACTCAGGCTACAAATTACAATCCAAGAGAACCTAGACAACAAAGAGGACTCTAAGAGAGTAGATTTAATCTACACAGGAAGTAGAAAAAGACAAGATCTCCTGAGTAAACTGGGAGCATAGGAACTATAGGAGAGGACTACAGGAGAGGGGAGAGGAAAGGAGGGGAGCAGAGAACAATGTATAACTCAATAAAAACAATAAATAATCAAAATTAAAAAGATTTGCTCATTTTATGTGTCTAAGCATTTTGCCTTCATCTATTTATGTGCACCACATTAGAGACTGCTGCATGTGGACTACATTAGATCCCCTGGAAATGGAATTACAGATGACTGTAAAACATCATGTAAGTGCTAGGAATTGAACCTTGGTCCTCTGCAAGAGCAACAAGTGATCCATTTCATCAGAAACTATCCTTATATTTAATTCAAATTAGGACAATTTATTTTTTCAGAAGCCAAGATTTTTTTACTTTATTAGCTTCAGTAACTTTTTACTGAGAACAATGGGACAATCTTATTAATGGAGTTTTCTGTCCCGCCCCAATCCTGTAGCCGTTTAGTCCCAAAGAAACACACAGAGGTCTACATTAATTGGAAACTGGTTGGTCATTAGGTCAGGCTTCTTATTAATTAACTCTTACATTTTAAATTAACCCATAATTCTTGTCTGTGTTAACCACATGGCTTGTAAGGTACCTTTTATCAGCTAGGCATTCTCATCTTGCTTCCTCTGCATCTGGGTGATGACTACAGACTGGGAATTTCTCTTCCCAGAATATATATATATTTATATATATATATAAACATTACTTATTACAGTAGAGGTATTGCAGGTAAAGGAGGAAGCTATTAGTCTGTAAATTATAGTATGACAATTCATTAGTTATATGAAAAATTAAAATATCATTTTATTTACGCATGTACCTGAGGTACATCAAGATTGCCAGGTGATAAATAGTCAAGTATTTCAAAAAATTCTGGCAAACCACTGGCACCTAGAACTCATCCAATGAGAAGATTTGTACAATGGAAATCAGTAAATGCTACTTAGTAAGGCCCTCCCATCTTCTGGAGGTTACCAGCATATTGCTGGTTGAACATCTATATTTCATCATATATGGGTGGGTTAAAAATTTAAGTGTACAAACAAAAACTCAAGGCTTAGAAAAAATGTATAGAGGAAAACCTCTTTTAAATCATGAGATTGGGAAGAAATTTTGAACAATAAGTAAAGTTATGTAACTCAAAAGACAAATTTGCTAGCTCTGTCACTTAAAAATAACTTTAAAACTACATCACAGTACTTCAGTACTTACTAAAGTAGAGTATTTTACAAAGTAGAAAAATAAGCCCAGACTAAGGAATGGTAATTTCTCACTCTATATTTTTCTAGAAGATTCATATTCAAAATTATAAAAAGCTATCCAAAAATCAATAAAAATAAGTGAATAGTCCAGTTGTAATCTTTTTAAAGAATTAAAAAAGGCACTTTACCCAGAAGAGGATATACCAACGTTCTATAAGCACAGATAAGTTTTCAGCATCATCAGTCATCAAGATAACATAAGCGATGAACTCATATATTAACCAATATCTGGGCAACACAAACATCTCTGGAGAAAGTGACCTAAGAAACCTAATTTTAAGAGCAATTTGCATTGTGAAGGCAGGCAGCAAACTGAAACTACTACAGCTGGCTGTACCCTAACATTTGCTCCTGTCTTCATTTTTCACAATAGAGAACCAGGAGCAACTCTATTTACAATCTTTTATTTTATGCAGACAGAGTTAATGGTTATTATATATTTTTCACCTATCAGTGCTTCTAAAATGATTCATATTGTGAAGATGTTTAATTTTTGAGTAACATGTATCCTCCTCTTTGATATGTCATATTTAAGTGGCATCCATATGAATGTGTGTGCGGTGCATGCATGTGTGTATGTGTGTGTGTAGTTCTTTCTTCAAAAAATTCTTATGCCAACCTTTTCTTACATACCATCTCTTCCCTCTTCTGGTCCCACATAATTGCAGATTCTCTAAAATGTCTTTCCAGCAATTGTACAGAATAAATTTATGCACAGAAGTCATGATCTTTGTAATTAACTCATCACTTTATTATTTGATACATGTGAAAAAATGTTCTCATGTAAATTAAGACATGATGGAGACCAGAAATTGCAACTGAGTAGGAGATCTCTACATGAACAACAAAGATTAGACGCTCTCTAGGTCTCCCTCAGAAAAGTATCAAATGTCTAGGAAGAAAACTTCCATTTTAATAAGTATGCCGATTATATCTCTTCTACAGATATAGACAAGAGAATATAAAGAAACCTGGAAAGAATCACTTGAGAAATTGACACACCCTTGGCTGGTGGGGAAGAAAGTAAGAAACATAGTCTGCATTGATTGTCTATGGATTCCTGTATGTGATGCTAGAATTTGCAATTGTAAAAGCACATATCCTATTTAACCCTCACACTTCTATATAGATAATTTTCATAGCTATATAGCACTAAAGATGATGCTAAAATTTTAAGAAATCATGAATGTTACTAATGTCTTAGTTTCCGTTCCTCCTTCCTGTCCTTCTTCCTTCCTTGTTCCCTTTCTCCCTCCCTTCCTTTCTTACACTCTTCCTCCCTCCTTCCTCTCCCTCACTCTCTTCTTTCCTCCATTCCCTTGCTGTTGTTGCTGCTGTAGCAGTGATAAAATAGTCTGACTAAAAAGCTTAGGGAGAAAGGGCTTATTTTTAGCTCACAGCTGCAGGACATAGCCTGTCATGGTTCTGTTCACAATTAAGGCCCTTATCAATTAGAATAATCAGGATGATCCCCATAGGCTTGACCAGAGATTCTGTGAGGTTGACAATTGATACTTACCACAATAATCGGTTTCTTTAAAATTTATACTAAAACCAGAATTTAAAACTAGGGTAAAGGAGAGTATAGAGATGACATTTATTTGTCTTGAATTTTGGGGCTCTATGTTCAGAAATCTTCTAACGTCAATGTTTTCCATTGGTATGGAACTATATAGTATCTGCAACTATAAATGGAATCACTCTACATTTTGTAGATAATTTTTTTATTTCCAAGCTTGAATTTCCAAGTACAAGCAGGCTCATTTCAGACACTTAAAAGTTTGAGGTGCTCAAAACACACTGGTTTTCTTTTATTTACAATTCCATCCCTTCTGGCGGGGTGGGGGGGGGGGGTGGGGGGTGGTGATGGTGGTGGTGGTCTGTGTTAGTTAACAGTTTTAGTCCTACCAGATTGCTAAGGGTTACTCCACCCCTTCCTATGAATTTTTTTGTCAATCTTATAGACATTTTCTTTTCTTTTTTAAAAATATTTATATTAATGGTCATTTCAAAGTGAAGTTCTTTCTGTGGCTCAAACTCTTTTCATAGAATATTTTCAAGGGCCAATTACTAAAAATAAGAATCAACACTCTCCAAGGACACATTTCAGTCATGCATAGTTCACCAAAATGAGAATGTTCATCTTAAGTTTGCATAGCTGTCAGTAAAATCAATGCACTATAATAAAAATCGGGAACTCACCAAGGCCAGCTGGCCTGGGTCTGAAAAAGCCTGGGATAAAACCGGACTCGCTGAACATAGCGGACAATGAGGACTACTGAGAACTCAAGAACAATGGCAATGTGTTTTTGATCCTACTGCACGTACTGGCTTTGTGGGAGCCTAGGCAGTTTGGATGCTCACCTTACTAGACCTGGATGGAGGTGGGAGGTCCTTGGACTTCCCACAGGGCAGGGACCCTGATCTCTCTTTGGGCTGACGAGGGAGGGGGACTTGATTGGGGGAGGGGGAGGGAAATGGGAGGCGGTGGCTGGGAGGAGGCAGAAATCTTTAATAAATAAATAAATTAAAAAAATCATTTACCTTGAAAAAAATCGTAATTAAAATGTTTTCCAAGTACAAACCAGGTAAAATCTTACTAGGAAAAGAAGTCAAAACGTGCATCGACAGTAAACAGAAGATCTAAGAGAAAGCGTCATACTTGCGGGGCAGGGAACGGATATGTACATACATGAACTGCGTATGTAAATAGAAATTTAAAGGGGAACACAAAATTAGCAGAAAGGGGATTTAAGTGAAAATGAGACGGCTAAATCCCAAGGGGAACCGAGCTCTGAAAAAGCAGAAAGAGAACAGTTCTGAGCTCTGCTAACGTCCAGTACAAATAGAAGGTAAGCAAGTGTCTTCCCTTAGTGTACTCGGCTAAGCAGGCCGGCTCGTCAAAGCCAGAAACCCATTTCCAGAAGAGCAGCCAGGTCGCACTGCTGGAGAGCCAGCTGCTAGCCTGGCGCAGGCGCACCTTGGACGCGTCGCCGCCCTCGTCTGCGAGGAAGTGACGCAAGGCCGAGGGGCGGGTGCGTTCTGCGCCGGAAGTGCCTGCCAGACAGTAAATAAGCACAGAAAAGCAGGGGAAGACGCTGTCTCCATCTTGTCGGCAGACGCTGGGCCAGCGACGCGGAGGCGATGGGGAGCGTGCTGGGGCTGTGCTCCGTGGCGAGCTGGGTAAGGCGGCTTGGTGCGGACCGGTGCGGGCCGGCTTTTCCGCCTTCTTCCGGTCTGAGCGGGGCCCGAGCCTAGTGAGGGCGAGGCCGGGCGGGCAGGGGAGCCGCCCGAGCAGAGAGCGCCCTATGGGAGTTCCCTCTGGAGTCAGCCTCGGCTGTCGCTCTTCCAGCTCCTTCCTTCGGTTGGTGCGCCGCGTCCCTTTCAGTCACTTCGTGCCCGGCGACCTCGCACTGCGGCACTGTCATTCTCGGAGGCCTCTTTGTTCTGACGCGCAGCCTCCAGGGATCGGGCCCGTTATTTGGCACAGCTTGACAGCAGTGCCGATGTACCAATGTCGTTTTTGAAATAAAATAGTCTAAACTCCCTCAGTGCCTTCTTCAGCTTTAGTGGCTTGACTGTTCATACCTCCAAATTGATATTTCTAGAAAAGCTGACCTGTTCTTTGGTACTAAATATTCTTTGTCGTCAGCCATGGGCATGCAGTCTGAAACTCGATGCTTTAAAAGGAAGGGTATGTTGCGTTTTCGTTAAACAATAAAAGCGTCTTTAGTGTAGTGGCAAGATTTCGTAACCCAGGTAGCACAGACAACCCCATTCCTCAATAGCCAAAACATTAGCTATGCAGGTTAAAATAAAGAGCTTCATTGCTTTGGGTGGGGCATTTGGATTAAAATTTTACTCCTCAATCTGTGATTTCTTAGTTTAATCCATAACAATTTTCTGGCTAACCAAATGATTCCATTACATGTACATTAACCAACATACTGGCTAAATTATACGTTTTGTCTCTTAAAACATGCTTTGATATAGCTTGAATTATAAATGCTTAATTTTTATCAAGTACCATGTGTAACTTCTTATTCCAACAAGCTATTCTCTTGTATTTCTGTTTGCAGTTGGCTTTGGAAATTTGACTGCAGAAGTTAAGAGAGTCTAATGAAATTTGTTGAACCTTTTATGCAGAAGGCAAAATTTGGTCCAATAAAGATTAATAAATAAGGGCCTGGAAAGACAAGTCAGCTGGCTAGTGCGTGATGCTTCTGCTAGATAATGGAGTTTGTTTGGTTCTCAGCACCCACACTTGGCAGTTCACAACGGCCTGTAACTCCAGCTCCAGGGAATCTGGTTCCCTCTTCTGCTCTGACCTTGTCTCTCTTGGGAACATACTACCACGCAGACACGCATGCATGCACATAACAATTAGGAATAGTTATTATAAAACTTTTTCTTTTTTGATTTGTTATTTAATTTACTAGAATTGGTTTGGTTGTGATAATGGCATAAAATAGTTCTTTTGAGGTCATAGAGATAGAGGGATATGAAGTCCCCGTTTTATTATTTTCCAGTTCAATTTTGAGTACCTGTTTTTGGTATCAAGGTCAGTGTTTTATTGACTTTTTTTTTACATTTTAAGGAATTTTTTGTATGTATGTATGTATGTATGTATGTATGTATTTTAAGTCAAAATGGCTCTGAGATTAACATGGGATAAGTTCCATTACTACTTTTACCACTGAGACTGCCTGTTTTGTTCACTAAAAGAATGCCTTTGGTGAAGCTGACACTGCCTTGTCATCATCATTAGATTAGCACCCTGAAAAGGTAGCAACAACATGCAGGGTTAAAGCTGACAGAAGCTAGGGTGCCATGCGATCCTACTTCCTGATGACTGATCTGAGGATTCATGGTGTGTCATTTGGATCGTCCCTTTTGTTCCATGTTCTTTTCTCTATTTTAATTATGGCATTTCAGTGCACATCTGTAAGTAGAATTTGCCCTATGACATACGAATCCATCTTTTTCACATCCTCAAGTTAATATGCTCATTTACTTGAAAGCTTTGATAAAGTAAATGCTTATTCAGATATTCCTATATTGAAATCATTATGTCAAGTAACCCATAATTGAAAGACATGCTTCTTGAACAGGTTTTTGCAGACTTAGTCAAATTTAATAATTTCTCCCACCTTGTTCATAAAAGAATTATAGAACATTGTTACTGAACAAAAAGAAGTATGAAAGAAAGTTACATGTAAAGATCTCTGGCCCTTTTATCCATTCCTAAATCTACATGTACCAGCAGCCACTAATTAATATACCTTTCTCTAACCTGAGGTCAGCATTGGTGTTTTGAATAGAATTGTTTTGTTTTTAATTACTAGACCTTGTAAACAATTACAATCAGTTCTCTACCCAAAATAGTTAATGTGGCTAAATAATTAAGAAAGAAGTAGGAATTACCAGATACTGACTTTGTGCCAACCTCTGCTCCATTTTTATTTTGTATGCAATGACCCTTTTTGGGGGGGGAATTATTCATAGTTGCTATGGGACACAGAACAGTTTGGTGGGACTTGTAAGCTTTGACTTTATGAGGAAATGATCTAATTTGGCTGTTTCCAGCAGAAAGCTTATCTAAGGCTGTTGGTGCACCTAGAGAAAACTTGTAGCTTCCTGTCTGCATAGAATACCTAGATTTGGGGAGCCAAGTGTGGTGAAGTGCCACATTCTACATTTAAAGTGTGATTTTATGTAGTTAATATATTGTCAGCTCTACTTGGTGTTCATTTATCTACCAAGAGCCTTGCTTTATTCTCTTTAGTTTTGTCTTTCACTCTGCGTTTTACATCTTTTGTGCCTGTCTTCTGTGTTGGCTAAGATCCTCAGTGTAAATAAATGTAAAGCCCCTTGCTTGCCTTGTTTTAGATGGTAGGGGAAAAATGCATTTGATTTAAATGTAGATGAGAAGGATAGGTATTTTATTAATTCCTTTTTTCAAGCCAAGGATACTTTATTTCAACTCTACAGGCTGAGGGTACTATATTTCATCCAGTAGCTTCTCTTCACTTATTGAGATGACCAAGTTGAGCTTTTTCCTTAGTTTGTGAATACTGTGTATTAATCTGTTTTCTTATAGTATCTTTGAATTTAGTACTAGTGTTTTAAGTAAGAATATATATTCAATATCTCTGATAGTTTGCATCTTTTAGATTTTATTTCTTTGCTGGTTTTGCTCCTAAAAATGTCCCTCTTTTGCCTTAACTTTTTTTTTTAAGATTTATTTATTTATTATGTATACAGTGTTCAGCCTACATGTATGCCTGCAGGCCAGAAGAGGTCACCAGATCTCATTACAAATGGTTGTGAGCCACCATGTGGTTGCTGGGAATTGAACTCAGGACCTCTGGAAGAGCAGTCAGTGCTCTTAACCTCTGAGTCATCTCTCCAGCCCTTGCCTTAACTTTTGAATACTATTTTCATTCACTACAAAATTAAAGTTGTTCTCTCTCTCTCTCTCTCTCTCTCTCTCTCTCTCTCTCTCGCAGTACTGACTTTTGTCTGGAAGTATTTCTTACCATCAATATTTTTTTTGTCTTTGTTCCTCTATATAATATGCCCTTATTTACTTACATTATTTTTGTATGCTTTTAAGATTTTTCTGGTTATTACTGCTTTTAAGCAACGTTATAGTGTTACTTAGTATAATTTTTATCATATTTATTTTACTGAGATTTTATTCAATTTGGATATGTGAATGTGTAGTTTTTATTGAATTGATAGAAATTTGGTAATTATTTCTGCAGGATTCCTCCTTTTTCTTCTGTCCTTTAGAGACTCTAATTTCACTCACATTAACTGCTTAAAATGGTGTCATGTGCACTGATCCTTTTTAAGCATCTCTACCTCTTTTTATGTTTGATCATTTCATATCTGAGCTCGTGTTCCCTCGCTCGGTCGCTCACACGCGCGCGCACACACACACACACACACTCAATCACTGATTTACCACAGTGTTGTGGTGGGTGGTATTCCTCCACCCTGCACTGTTCCCCCGTCTTCTTGTGTTGAGAATTCCCAGAATTTTATGACTGTACTCTTATCTGGGAGGCAGGGGCTGGAGGTGAGTTTAGTAGCTGTGCTGTTGATGAATATTCCATTTCTTGGTTATTGTTGATTATTTTTCTTGGTTTTGAAAAAATCTACTAGGTATAGAGGACATTGTTTATTGTTTGACCTTGCTCCATTTCTGCCTTTAGGTTTTAGAGCATATAGATAATGTTTGTGAATCAGATACATTTAGTCTTTTTTAAATTTATGTCACTGTTTATCTCCCCTTTCAACAAATAGAGTGTATATTTTTATTGAACCATTTTAAACTCTGCTGATCTTTAATATTTTTTCCCAGATACCATGTTTGTGTGGCAGTGCCCCATGCCTGCTGTGCCGATGCTGCCCTAGTGGAAACAACTCCACTGTGACTAGATTGATCTATGCACTTTTCTTGCTTGTGGGAGTTTGTGTAGCTTGTGTAATGTTAATACCAGGAATGGAAGAACAACTGAACAAGGTCAGTCTTTTGTTTTACTGTTGATGAACTAAAACGGTAGAATATACAAAAAATAACTTTTGGATAATAAAAAGTAATATAAAAATACAGTAATATATAATCCTAGTTTTAGTAGATTATATTCTGTTAGGAAAGACAAACAGTATGAGGTAGCTTGTTCAGTTCTATGATGGCAGCACAAAAAATATTCTTTGGTAATTTCTATGGTTGTTGGTTTCCCACCAAAACTAATCAGTAGATTCCAATACTGAAGACATCACATGCTATAGTCTTAGGACATAAAGAAATCAGGTTGAAAGTGGTCTGGATGCCTCCTTCCTTCTGAATAACTCTCATCATACCAGAAGGTGTTATTCAGGCTCTTGGGGAAGAATTGCCATCAGCAGTCTTACTTGATCCAGTGGCAAGCCTGTTAGAGATGACCAGTTACTTTGTGATTAGATTTGAGGTCCACTCCCTTGGAAGGAATTTATATCTGGTATTGTAAATTCTTTTACTGTAAACCTCATTAAAAGCCTGTGACTAGAGACTATTAGGCCTAGTGGGGGTGCTACTGTTACTGCTTTACTAAATGGACTACCCACCAGATTTCCTTCTAAGTAGCTGTTCTTCAAGCCTATAGATGAGTGGTATTGTCAGCTTTGATCAGAGAAGCTTGTTTTTACACCTACAGACTATCTGCAGTACCTGCAGAGGCCCATAAACTAGTTGGTGTTGAAAATAACTGAAGGTTGAATGCTCAGCCATAAACAGGTTATCTGTGTCACTGCTTCCAAGGCTCAGTGAACATTGCTCAAGTGGGGATGGAAAGAATGTAAGAGCCAGAGGAAAATGAAGAGTGGTATCAAATCCCAACTTTCAGGCATAACATAACTGTTTACTTACAAACTCACAGGATCTGGTTGAACCCACTAACATTCAGTAATGGAGAGGGGAGGAGCTCACAAGATTCTGCCTCTTCGTGAAATCTATGTGCAGAGTTAGTAGTTGTTGAGATAGTGAAAGACATTTTATTCAGTGGTGTAGCCAGTGTTAAGATGCTCATGGTCCTATAGAGAACCCTTCAATGCTTCTGGAAACAACTCTAGTAAAACTCATTGGGCCAAAGAAAAAACAAACGATATGGAAGTAGGAGGAGGACAAATAGGAAGATAGCAGGGATCAGCAGGAGTGGGAGGGAGTGTGGTGGGGGATGGGGTGAATATGATCAAAGTACATTATATGTGTGTATGAAATGTTATGTTGAAAACCATGTGTATAACTAATATATCAATGAAATCAGGAAACGACTTTGGTGATGTCACTGTAATTGGAAAGGGGATTGTGTATGTGTGTTTTCATTTTGTTTCTGAAAAGGGAACATTTTAAAAATAAGTAAAACTCAAGTGCAATGCCTGAAAATGAGGAAGCACAATGACTAGGAAAGGTTTTGAGAGAATTATGTCCAAAGATTAACTTTGTAAAGACAGAAGCCAAGTGCTTAGATCTAGAGGCTTGATATAATAGAATCAGTGAGGGAACAGGCCTCAGATATTATTGAAGTTGTAGTGATTGAGTCTGGCTGGCATTCAGATATTGGTAGTACTAGAATATATTAACCAGATTCTGGTTCTTAGAAACTAGGGGAAGTAATTTTCTAACCTAGAAACAAGGGCTGGAGAGGCAGCTCAGTGCTTGCTGCTCCTCCAGAGGACTAGAGGTTGCTTCCTGACATCCACTGTTGGGTGGCTCATGACTGCCCAAACTCGAGCTCCCAGAGACCTGATAGCTCTCTTCTGACCTCTGTAGGTGCCTGTAGTCATGTTCGCATATGCACACATAGACACATAGTCAAAAATAAATCTTAAAGAAATGAAAATAAAGTCATTTTCAATTTTTTTCTTCAGTGAGTTGGCTTATAGGAGCAGAAGGGAATATATAGTTTATAACATGATGACTTAAAGTTACTGTATCACATACCTGTGTGTATGTGGTTCAGGCTGCTAAAATAGTAATATTATGAAAATGTGGTTTAACAGAAATTTCTTTCTTATTTGCTTGGATGAGGGATATTTGAAATAAGGGTGCCAAAAAGGTTTAGTTCCAGTAAAGGTCTTTTGTTTGCAGTTGACCGTCTTGCATTTCATGTCATAAGGAGAGAAGTAGCTGACTGTCATGCTTTTTATATAAAGGCACAATGTTAATCTAATTTTCCCCTTCCTAATCTTGTTCTATTAAGGATTAGAATTACAAGATAGAATATTGAGGCCAATATTAGATGGCTTAGTCACATGACTAAATGCACTTGCTACCAAACTCAGTGAGCTCTTTCCATCCACATGATGGAAAGAGAAAACCAGCTAACTCCCTTGAGTTTCCTCTGGTCTCTATAAATGTACTATGGTGTGTGCACATACATAAATAAATTAATTTTAAATATGTGAATTTGGGGCAGATGGTATGGAGGCTAAACACTGTACATCTATGAAGAAATAGGAAACATTAATTCAGATCAGAGTGAGTACCCGTTTTGTGAGCTGGATATTGAAATCCAGGCAGCATATGCTGTAGAAACCCACACAGGATTAGTGATGCTAGAACTTCCTCAGTAATTCTTAAGGGAGTTGACAGAAAGGAAGCCTAGCACTGGAAGAAGCAGTGAGAAAAACCACCACCATACAGGATTTAGACAGAATTGTTGGAAAGACTTTTAGTATACTGAAAATTAAGGTCTTCCAACAGCTATTGCATATGAGTGAAAAAGCTAATACCTAAAATTTAATATTCTTAGAATACTGGGACTAGGTATGAGAAGAATAGTTTATTCTTATACATATGATATGTGTCGTTTCAAATAATACTGACACTTAAGTCACAAAAGCTCCTTTTTTGCGTATAGATTTCACTGTGACTTTGTATCTGTGAGTGTGTGTTGGTGGAGACCCATGTTGCATGGGAAGGACTCTGGTACTGTGCCTCTCCACCCCTGCTCAGTTCCTTTCTGATATGGTCACTGCTATTTCTCAAGATTCTAAATTAAAATATGAATATATTGTCAGCTCAAGTTAAATTAATAATGTACTCATAATGAGAAATAGAACTTAAAGGCCTTATTCTAAAAATGGATTTAAGTAGCATTAGCTTTAAAAAGCTATTTTTTATTCTCTACAGTCTCAGAAGTGACTGTTTTATGCAATTCTTTAAGCTTTTGTTCATTTCTTCCCACCTATCTTAACTTATGTAATTCAGTACATCACAGTAGAATGCAAGTCTTAAAAATTTACAATTATAGTATGCTATCAGTAAGTACATTTTTGTTTTCATGTAACATTCAGATACTTATTTAAAGAAGTAAAGTAAATCTTCAGCTCAAAATAATCATTTAGCTCAAATGCAGCCATTGTTAGTTTATTGTTTATTATTTGCTCATTTGGAAGTTTTAACTTTATTTTTCTTTTTGGTGAGAAAATAGTCTCACTATGTGTTGTAGGAGGCCATTTGTTTGTTTCCAGGTGCCCAGAACTGAAATAATAACACAGAAACTATATTATTTAAATCACTGCTTGGCCAATCACTTAAGTGTATTCCTAGCTAGCTCCTATATGTAGAATTAACCCATTTTCATTATTTTATATTTTACCATGAGGTTTGTGGCCTAACTGCCAGGTTCCAACTGGCAGCTACATGGTTTCCTGACTCCACCTTCTTTCTCACAGCATTCAGTTTAGTATCTGTGTCGTGCCCTCCCCCCCCCCCTCTGTTCTGCCCTTCCAGGCCCAACACAGATTCTTTATTAATCAGTGGCATTCACAGCATACAGAGGGGAGTCCCACATCAACTATGTAACCACAGCTGACTTGGACCTATGTGTAGACTAGGCTGACCTCGAAATCATAGAGCTCTATCTACTTCTGCCTCCCTCAGTGCTGGAATTAAATGCTTGTGCCACCATGCCTGGCCCTAACTCCCCCTCCTTGCATTAAAATGCAGCAGGGTTATTTTGATTATATATATTTTTTATGGCTTGTAAAGTAGATTACAGTTTACATGGAAGTTTTAGTTCATGAAAAGTATTGACTATAAACCCATTTTGTTTTCCTAGATTCCTGGGTTCTGTGAGAATGAGAAGGGTGTTGTTCCTTGTAATATTCTGGTTGGCTACAAAGCTGTGTATCGCTTGTGCTTTGGCTTAGCCATGTTCTACCTTCTCCTCTCTTTACTAATGATCAAAGTGAAAAGCAGCAGTGATCCTAGAGCCGCGGTCCACAATGGGTAAGCCTTGAATTACATGAGAGAAAAGTCTGTAGAACCCATCTCCTGGTAATTTTGAATTTATCCAAAGAAATTTCAAAGCAGAATCATCTGACCATAAAAAACTTTTAAGAAAGTCTTGCTTTGGATATTAAATAATGGTGGTGAGTCATTTATCAGCATCAACTCTGATGATGTCTTTTAATTTCAAAGGAGGATGTATATATGGGACTAAAGGAAGACATATTGTTGCCTCTTAGCTTTTAGTGAACCGGCCCTATTACATAGAGCACTCAACTTCTACATCTAGAAGGCAGCCAAAGAGAAAGAAACTTTATTCCTGAACAGGCATTGATTTTCTAGATGACTGTTTTGCACAACCTGGTTGGGGGAGTGCTAATTTAATCAGTCTCTTTTAATATTGAATATTTCATCAGGTAGTTTATTTGAATGCTTTATTACTTCTTTTTCAACATGCTATGCCAAACACGGACTAAAAATGTAATATTACATAATAAAAATGTTCTATAACAGGCTTTTACCATTTTAGTTACTGGCTGTCTTAAATTGCTGTTTTGGATGTAGGCATTTGTCATAATTTATTAAAGCTATTAATTTGTGAAATTAAATTTTATTTTATATACTGATATATTATTCAGTTCAGTCCTCTGGAATGAAACCAGTATTTTCAAATGAGTTGTTGGCACATCTTTACGACTATCTTTACAGTAGCCTATGTAGTGGTCGGGGTTTGTTGTTGTTGTTGTTTTTCAGTATATGCTTTAGACTATTTACTATTATGTAAAATGTAACTGTTCTTTAAGTGGTTCTGAAAAGATTTACTGTTTATTTATTGGGTGCTTATTATTATAATTACATTTCTTTCTGTCTTAGATTTTGGTTCTTTAAATTTGCTACAGCAGTCGCAATTATTGTTGGAGCTTTCTTCATTCCAGAAGGCACTTTTACAACCGGTGAGGATTTAAAAAAAATTCTGTGATATTTTTGTTTGTTTGTTGTAAAGGAAACTATAGTAACTGCTACCTGGAGTTGTTTATTCTTTTACTGTTTGGTTTTTCTTTTTTCCCAAGTTGCAAAATCAGTTTCCATAAATTTTGTATCAAGATTATTAAGAAAAGTAATAAAAACTAAAGCAGTCATTCCTTTGCTTAAAATATGCTATTTTTCCTTTCAGTGTGGTTTTATGTAGGCATGGCAGGTGCCTTTTGTTTTATCCTCATACAACTAGTTTTGCTTATTGATTTTGCCCATTCTTGGAATGAATCATGGGTTGAAAAAATGGAAGAAGGGAACTCAAGGTGTTGGTATGCAGGTAAGCTTTTATTTCATGGAGTATCCTCAGTATAGTGAACATCGATGAGAACAGATGGTTTGCAGGGAAATCCCTTAGCATTTTGTGTTTTATTCCTATGAAGAGGTTTTCAGTTTAAGTTTATGAGTGACTGTATCAGCAACTTGTAGAAAATTACTAACTAGCACTAACACTTTACCCTTGAATAGTAATGGAACTGGAAGACCCTTGAATAGACAGCATGATATTCAGAGTCTATTGATTAAAGATTTTTGCACACAGATTTCCCAGTACATTAAAAGTAAAATTTGAAAGGGAATTCTACTAGAAATAACATAGAATTGTGTTAATTCATCAGCAGCAATAAACAGAAACAAACAAAACCTTTGGAACACTTTATAAAGGTATAAAAGATGCCTAATACCTAAGGGGATTTCTGTATAGTATAGCTGCATTAACAAGCTTAAGTTAATTGGTTAGTTACATAAAATAAAAGATTTATTTTAAAACAAGTACCATGCTGAATATATAATATTTTTATTAAAAAAAATCTAATAATTCAATTTTTTCTTTCGCAGCTCTGTTATCAGCTACAGCCCTGAATTATTTGCTGTCTTTAGTTGCCATCATCTTATTCTTTGTCTACTACACTCACCCAGCCAGTTGTTCAGAAAATAAGGCATTCATTAGCGTCAACATGCTCCTCTGCATTGGTGCTTCTGTAATGTCTATACTGCCCAAGATCCAGGTATGCACTCATTTTTATGAAGCCTTTAACTTTCTAAATTTTCATAAAAC
The DNA here is from genome assembly GCA_025134845.1 of Neodon shergylaensis. Classification (NCBI taxonomy): domain Eukaryota; kingdom Metazoa; phylum Chordata; class Mammalia; order Rodentia; family Cricetidae; genus Neodon; species Neodon shergylaensis. Next base: position 4,388,309 of record JABTXL010000342.1, read on the forward strand.
AGAATGTCAGATATTTATTTACATTACTTCATATTTTGTTTGTAGGAATCACAACCAAGATCTGGCTTGTTACAATCTTCAGTAATTACAGTCTACACAATGTATTTGACATGGTCTGCTATGACCAATGAACCAGGTATATTTACTTATAATGAGTCTTGCAGAATTGACTTTTTATTCCAAACTGTTCATTTTAAGGGGGAAAGTTCCTTAAATTAGGCTGGTAGAGGAGCGGAGCATGTAAACAGTACTACTTCATCTTTAAGGTATTGATGTTTTTATTTTTACTTAGTTTTCTCCTTCACTAACAAAATGATATAGTTCTAAGAAATCATGGAAACATATATACTTAACTTTTATAGTATCTAAGATAGTTATATGTAAGAAGAAATAAAGTATTTTCAATTTTTTTTTTTTTTTATGTTTTGTCTGAGACAAAGTTTCACTTTGTAGCTTATGCTGACCATGCCCTCTCATCAGCCCTCCTGCCTCAACCTCCAAAATGCTGGGAATGAACCACTCCTGGCTTTAAGTTCTTTTTCAGTTGTAAATTTAATTATAGTTTTTTCATGTTTTTTTTGGTAACTATTTTGCAAATAGATAACTGGCTTTGTAATGAATTTCTGTACTCAAGTCACACTAAGTACTTGAATTTCTTGTCACATAAGCCTTTCCTTGCTTGGTTAAAGTTACCTCAAGATATTTTTACATTATTTGAGGCTATTGTGAGTGGTGCTGTTTTCCTGATTTCCTTCCCTGTCTGTCAGTTGCCTATAGGAGGGGTTCTGATTTTTATTTATTTATTCATTTTTAATTAATCTTGTATCTAGCTGCTTTGTTGAAACTGTTTATCAGCCGTAGGAGTTCCCTGGTAGAATTTCTAGGGTCATTTATGTACACTATCATATCACCTGCAAATAATACTTTAGGTTTCTTCCTTTCCAAATTGTATCTCTTTGGTTTCCTTCAGTTGTCTAATTGCTTTAGCTAGAACTTCAAGTACTAAATTGACTAGATATGGAATGAGTGGGCAGCCTTGTCTTGTTCCTGATTTTAGTGGAACTGTTTTGAGTTTCTCCCCATTTAATTTGTGTTGGCTATTAGCTTGGTGTAAATTGCCATTATTATGTTTAGTTATGTCCCTTGTATCCCTAATCTGTTTATTTATGGTGTTAGATTTTTTTTAAAATGCCTTTCCTGCATTTAATGAGATGATCATGTGATTCTTTTCAGTTTGTTTATATGGTGGATTATACTTACAGATTTTCATGTATTGAACCATCCCTGCATCTCTGGAATGAGTCTACTTTGGATGATCTTTTTGATGTGTTCATGGATTCAGTTTCCAAATATTTTATTGAATATTTTTGTATCATTGTTCATAAGGGAAAGTAGTCTGTAATTCTAAAAGTTCTATGTTGAGTCTTTATGTGGTTTAGATATCAGGTTAACTGTGGCCTCATAAAATGAAGGTTCCTTTTGTTTCTGTTTTCTGGAATATTGAGGAGTATTGACGTTAACTCTACTTTGGAAGTTTAGTACAGTTCTGTGCTAAAAATATATGGCCCTGGGATTTTTTGGTTGTTAGAATTTTAATGACTGCTTTTGTTTCCCTAGGGATTTAAGGTTTCTTTGTTTTGTTTATTTGATCTTGGGTTTAATTTTGGCAAATGAAGAAAATTAACCATTTCTTTTAGAATATCCAATTTGGTGGTATAGGCTTTTATTTAAGTTAATTTTATTTCATATAAAATATATATGTATTATTATAATTCTCTGGATTTCATCAGTGTCTCTTGTTATGTCCCCCCTTTCATTTCAGTTTTTGTTAATTTGGATATTCTCTCTCTTGTCTATTAGCTAGTTTGGAATAAAGGTTTGTCTATTTTGATTTTCTAAGAATCAACTTTTTGTTTCATTGATTCTTTGTATTCTCTTTGCTATTTTTCATTTCAGCCCTCAGTTTTATTATTTCGTGCTGTCTACTCTTGGGTGTGGTTTTAAATTGCTATGCTAGTATGAGATCACTCCAGTTTTTTATATAAGCACCCAATACTGTGAACTTTTCTCTTAGCAGCCTTTCACTGTGTCCCATAAGGTTGGGTTTGCTGAGTATTATTTTCATTTAATCGTAGTCTTTAACTTATTTCTGTTTTGACCCATTTTTATAGGTCAGTAGTAAACTGTTCAGTTTCCTTGAGTTTCTAAGTTTAACTTTTCTGTTGTGAATAGGATGCAGGGAGTTACTAGTTTTCTTCTATCTGTTGAGATTTGCTTTGTGTCCAAGTATGTGATCAGTTCTGGACAAAGTTTCATGAAGTAGAGAGAAGGTAGAATCTTTCATGTTCTTCTTTAAAAAAAAAAATAGGTTCTTATTATTAATACATACAAATTATGCTTAAGTATGTAATTTGCTTGTGCCTTTTTTAATCAACCCTTTTTGTTTCCATGGGTTAACTATGTACTGATTTTTTTTATCTTGCTCTAACATTTAATTTGACCTTTATGTACTTTATAGAAACCAATTGCAATCCAAGTCTACTAAGCATCATTGGCTTCAATACCACAAACCCTATCCCAAAGGATGGGCAGTCCGTTCAGTGGTGGCATCCCCAAGGGATTATAGGACTGGTTCTCTTCCTACTGTGTGTGTTTTATTCAAGGTAAGAAAGTCTGTAAACTATACTTTCAGGTGGTGTATTTGTGTAGATTAAGGAATTATCTATTTTTAAAAGTTGTTTCTTTCCTTGACTTTTTCATGCAGTATCCGTACCTCCAACAATAGTCAGGTTAATAAACTGACTCTAACAAGTGATGAGTCAACACTAATAGAAGATGGGAATGCCAGAAGTGATGGATCCTTAGAAGATGGCGATGATGTTCACCGAGCTGTAGATAACGAAAGGGATGGCGTCACTTACAGTTACTCCTTCTTTCACTTCATGCTTTTCCTGGCTTCACTTTATATCATGATGACCCTTACCAACTGGTACAGGTACTTAGATTTCATGTTAACTTCAGGTAATTTTGGTGTTCTTTTTCATGACTCTGTTGTAAAATATGTGACAGTAAGTACTTGAGTATGCATGTATGTGTGGATGTTTATGTGTAAGTAGGTGCATATGTACCTGGTATGTGAAGGCCAGAGATGGAACTCACGTGTATTCCTCAGGTACTGTAGAACAGTGGTATGGAACACCAAATAGACTAGGCTAGCTAGCCAGAAAACTCTAGTGATTATCTATTTCCACCATTACCCTGCTAGAATGATAAGTGAGTGCCTCTGTATCTGGCTTATTAAAAATGTGGGCTCTGGGAGTCAGAATCCAGTCTTTATGTTTTTGCAAGGCAAGCCATTTATTTCTCAAGTGCCAAAGTACTTTTTAATCCTCTGGTGTATTTCAATATTTAGTTAAAATTAATTCTGAGAGAATGAGAAATGCCAGTTTTACTTCCTTAACAAATGGGGTTGTTCAAATTTTGAAGACAGTTAAATAGGAAACTATATATAACCATGTTTTAACAGAAATGCATGTTAATAGTTGATTTGACAATACTGTTTAAATTTTTAATTCTGTAAATTTATTGCTAACATACTATAGTAATAGTATACAGTTTTAAAAACAATAATTCTTTTAAAACTAAATCATTAAACTGGGCTGGTGAGATAGATGACTTTAATTAAGAGCTCCTTTTCCAGAGGTCCCAGATTCAATTTTCAGCACTCATATAGTACTCAAAATTTTTGTAACACCAGTTCCAGATCTGATAATCTTGTGTAGACATGAGCACCATATGCAGAGTCAGAGGCAAAACAATCATACACATATAATAAAGTATTAGAGACAAGATAGCTAAAAAATTGTGAATGCAAATCATTGTGATTTATTTTTAGTATTCTCTTAACTATGTTTATTATCCCTTCAAAATTAATTCATACTTTCATAAATAATAAGTAACGAATTATAGTTTGCTTTTAAACTTTGTCTAAAATGATTACCAAAAGATTCCTCACAAGCCTGATGTTGGCCTATATGGTTGGACAAGTTTGTTTTCAGTAATTTTTAACGCATGTCTTTAAATAGTATGAAAGACTATTTATCATACCAGCAAAGGGTCAAAAAAAATATTCTAACCTGATGTTTTTGAGGCTAGTGCTTACTCATTTTTATTATGAAAGTGTATTTTATCAAATTCTTAAACTACATCTTACTTAGTTAAGATGTATCTCTCAGTAATCAGTAACTTTAACTGTCAGATAATAGTAAATGCTAAAAAAATTAGTTAAAAGAGATGTATATTTCTGTTTGTATGCAAAAATTAGCTAACTTCAGGATATATTTCCTTCCCCATCTGAAGTGGCATTAGATGAGAAGGGAGGCCCATAAACCTTCCAGTTTTATATATAATGGTCACGTTATTTATTCAGGTCTCATCTGCTCCTATTTAATATCATGTAAAATTATATATGATGCCTCAGAACTGTGTGAAAAATCTACGTCAGAGTTCTGTGTTGTGCTCAAAGAAAGTCTTTCTGATGCATCAGTACGGAAGGCATGGCAGCAAGATGAGCAGCTCCATACAAAGGAAGCCTGAGTGAAGGGACTTAGTAGCCTGATGACTTAGTAACACAATCCATTCACCAAAGTAGTCACTTCTGTATTTCCTCAAATTTTAGGTATGAGCCTTCTCGTGAGATGAAGAGTCAGTGGACAGCAGTCTGGGTGAAAATTTCGTCCAGCTGGATTGGCATCGTGTTGTATGTTTGGACGCTGGTGGCACCACTTGTTCTTACAAATCGTGATTTTGACTGAATGGGACTTCTGGCATGAAAGCCCATCTTTGGTCATTGTTTATTTGACATTAACAGTATTCCCAGTTTTTGTAAAGTTGTATGTGTTGTTGTATAACTTTTTCTCTTGCATGAATTAGATTTACTCTGCCATTTTATCCACGTTCTTGCTTAGTATATGGATGATACGGATTGCAAAGGGAGAATTTTGAATAAGGTGGTAAACTAAGGAAAGATAGACACTGATAGGCATATCATCTGCTCTGTACATATGAAATTAAAAGTGAAAAATAAGAATTCTTGACAGTTGTTTTCAAAATTGTTAGAGCTTATGCTGTTTTAGAAACATAACAATGGCTGCCTTTTGAAATACTTGGTGTGTTGCCTTACAGAAGACTGCAAAGCAAACACCTGTTCTGAAATTATGTAAATAAGTCAAAGCTAGTTGTCTAAAAAATGCAAATTACTTCAGGTTTGTCAGGATGTTCTCTTACTAGGTACAGAATGCTCACATTCAGTGGAAAGAGTTTAGGATACCGAGGGAGGCTACGGAACAGATAGGAGCCTTCACAGAAAGTCTCTGGTAGCAGGCTTTAAAGTGGATACTCTTAGATCATGAGATCTAAGATCATGACTTTCTCTTTAAGAAAGGGTGGCCTTTACAAACATACAATTATGGATGTCATAGAGTTGTTAGTTCTGAAACATTTACACAAGGTTTTGAAAAGGAAAATCATGTTTGAAAATTTTGAAACTAAACATTTGCAAATCAAAGCTGAGAAAGCTCTTAACAGGACGTGAGGCCCTAGGCTCTGCGTCAGGTACTGAAGAACTAGTCCACCTCTAGAGAGAAGCTGAAGCACAGGCTGAGTCAGCCAAATAGCTGGTTAGTGGCAAAGTTGAGAAATTCTAAGTTTGCCTATACTAGCCAACATACTAAAAACTTTTGTATCTAAAATGCATAATTTACTTCATAAATCATCAATGGTAGATAATTTGTGTGATGTGTATTGCTGCTCTTTAGCATGCTTTTTATCCAAACAGGAAGGCCAGGAGTATAATGAACTTGTAGAATAGACTACTTACATTATATTACACTACACATTTAAACATGTTTAAAATATTTGTATTTACTGCCATGTAATTGAAAAAATAGTCAACTTGAAAATCAGTATGCCATTTAATTTAGATAAAAATGCTTATTTATGTGTAAATTAGCACCAAGTAAAGCTTACATTTGCTTCTTTAAAAATATTTATTCTGCACATGGAATATAATTCCTGTTAATTTCCCAAACTTACTCTGTGTTAATACTGTGTTTCACAATTTTGAACTGCTGTGTTCTGCCTCTTAAATAAATGAATTCAGAGAAAATATGTGGTGGTAGTTCCTTAGCATTGGTTCCTTAAAACATTAGGTGGCTTGAACTCAAGATTTCTTTTTTCCTTTTTGAAAAGTACTTGGCTCTAGAGAAAATGCCCACTTTCTGCTCTGATAAATGAATTATTTTAAAAGTAATTTTACCTCTTTTGTCTGTAAATGAATCCTGAAGTTGGGTCTCAAAAGTAAAAGTGGTGTTCTTACCCTTAAAGAACCTTCAGTAGGTGAGCCAGGTCAGTCTGGAGAATGGATTTTAGTTCTCAAAACTGAAAATGCACACCTCTTATGTCCTCCACCAGTCATGTGTTTTAAAAGTTGTGGTCAGTGTGGTGAATGTAACTGGTCTCAGGGTTTCTGTCACTTTGATAAAACCTTGACCATAAACAGCTTGGGGAAGAACCTATGCAGAGGCTATGAGGAGTAAGTAAGAGTGCTGCTTACTTACTGGCTTGCTCTCTATGATTTGGTCGACCTGCTTTTATACCATTCCAGGATGGGCTGGGCCCTCCTACATCAATGGCGGTTTAAGAAAATGACCAGCAGGCTTGCCTAACTGGCCAATATAGTTGGGCATTTTCTCAATTGAGGTTTCCTATTCCCAAATGATTCTAGCCTCTTTGTTGTTGATAAACTGTACTGATAAAATACCTCTGTCCATGAATTACATTAATTTTCTATCACTATAAAGGAATATAGGTAAGAACTTAAGACTTTGTCAAGTTATCATGCCTACAAGGCCCACCACTCCTTAGTATTCTGGGAACTATGCCATCAACATGGGAATATTTGACAATTACAGGAGTTGCCAAACTTTGGTATATTTTGTTTCAAAATTCTTCACTGAGTTTCTACAGTATTTGGGCAGGTAATTGTGTGTGGGGGAGAGACAGCCATGGTGTGGGAGAATGGTCAATATTCTGTCAATCATATTCTAAATAAACGTTGATTGGCCAGTAGCCAAGCAGGAAGTATAGGCTGGTCAATGAGAACAGGAGAATTCTGGGACGGAGGAAGCCCATTCCTCTGCAGTCTTTGCCCAACCACAGAAGCAAGATGTGACTGCCTCACTGTATAAGGTACTGAGCCATGTGGCTAACATAGACAAGAATAATGGGCTAATATACAGTATAAGAGTTAAAAAGCCTGAGCTAATGGGCCAATCAGTTTATAGTTAATGTAGACCTGTGATTTCTTTGGGACTTAACGACTGTGGGAACCAGGCAGAACGAGGACTGGGCAGGACAGAAACCTCAGACAACAGAGACAGACAGACTTGAGGCTAGAAGAGGGCACTGGATTCTTTGGATCCAGTTACAAGTGGTTGTGAACTACTTGACTGGTGCTGGGAACTGAATTCTGGTCCCTCTGGTCACTAAAGCAGTTTGTAATAGCCCAAACTAGTGTGTGACTGATAAAACATGGGGTACAAGTGGCACAAGTAGTAAGGAAGTAAGTAATAACTCAAAATCTGGGTGAGTATAAAAGAAAAACTTTGGAAATTGCTTTTTAAAATACTACTTGTAGTTTGCCTTTGCAAACCAAACTCTAACCTATAGCAAAGTTAATAATAGATGTTGAGAGCATTTATAGCTATATACCCATTCTGTTTAAGGTAACTTCCAATAAAAACAATACAATCAATCTTATGCTTTGGAACCCATTGGTGTACCTACCATACTCCCTATTTTTGTGGCCCAATTTTCCCCCTAAGTATGTATGTAAGATGTCATGGCTAGACCAAAGACTATTTGCTGGAGACAGCCAGGGTCAAAAGAAACAGTTCCCCTATTATCTAAGTTTCTTTTCAGATTAAAACAATGCATCCTATAGTAAGAAGCTCTTAAGCAGGAAGAAAAACTTAGAATTGCTTCAGAAGTTCTTGAAACCAAAATCACAAGGCCCCTTCCTGCCATAATAAGCAATTTGAAAAGCAGAAAAGAGCTAAGCTGCCAAGATCCAGACAGCCCTAGCTGCCTGGAAGAAGCAAAAACCAGCTGGTCTGACAAAGGGGTTCAGACCAACTGAGTCACTTGGAAAGGACACTGTCCAACCTGCACCTCCTTCCTTTTACATATTTGCTGTGCTGTTCAGTAATGTACAACATTTATACAGGAGAAAAGACCTGAATTCCTCTAAACAGATCAGGACTAATCTTTTGTAGGTGGCACCTAGGATCAGTTTCATTTCTAGTTTGCCTGTTACTTTTAACAAATCAACTTCCAAAGCTCAGAAAATAATCGAAGATAACTGATTAGTGTAAAGTGGGTATGCAGGAGGGCTAGGTAGCTCTATTATCTGATCTGGAAAGCCAAGTCTGTTCCTTTTACGAATGAGTATTTTTAGAAGCTGTACTTCTCTGCATGAAGCCAGTGAAGGACTGAACGAGGGATGTCAGAAAAGAGCAGGAAAATGCTAGACTTGATTTCTCCTGTTAATTTATTAGATCTCTAATTTAGCACATGGAAGAAAATTTCTAATATTGAGGTACAATATGGCCAATAGAAAAAGTCTTCTTGAAGTGCTTTACTACATAAATATGTAAAATGTAGGTATTAACTGCACTACTTCTAGCCCTCTGCCTGAGTGTAGACTTCTTGAACTTTTAAAGTACCCTAGCCTTTCAATTCTTGAAAAGGACAAGTTGATTTGACTCTCTTGTATCAGGGCAAATAATATAGGCATTTGGTGGCATCGACTGATAATGTTCCCATCTAATTTGCAACAATGAGAGGATTTTTTTTTCTCTCTGTTCTTTATTAGAAACATAAAAAGCAAGCCAGTATACTTTTAAAACAAAGAACACTAAAATACATGAGATTAGAAGCATCATATTCCTTCATTACTGCAACAATCTATGTTTTCAGATAAAGCACAAAGATCTTGATTTGAGTCACACTGAGATAAAGATGGACAACACATAGTTTAAAGCCACCTCCTTCCCATGAGAAGGAAAAATCATTTTATGTAGACATCACCTCCAAAGACGACACAACAAATACTAGTACTCAACATTAGTCATATTTATTTTACTAAATACCATGGTTTAAAAGAACCAACCAGAAAACATACTTAAACTAGTCTAAGTGGACAGGGTTAATGCAACCTGTCTCCACGTTCTGTTTGTGGAGCTGGAATAACTTCTAAGTGATTACTCGTGTATACTTGGCCTTTTTTGTTGAGGCATTTCTCTGAACATAAAAGAATTTCTCTGAACCAAAAGACATGAAACATTACAAGATACAGGCACTTTATGTTCCCAGTTTTAAAAATAAGCCTAGTTAAAAATACTTAACAAAAGTAACTAGACCAGAGTTTTCTACCTTTATTTCTAAACACTTTAACTGAATTGAAAATAAACAAGTTTAACTGGGATTAAATGGTCATATTTGCATATAAAAATCCAAATTACTACAATTGGAGAAAAATGGCCATTTGAATTCAACTTAATATATTCCAATAATGTGCATTAAAACTTATACACCTAAGCAGCCAAGTAACATCTGAAAGCTTTGCAAGAGTGTGGTTAGTGAGAAAAGCAAAAGGTGCTTTTATTCCACAGTATCTGATTAAACAAAAAGTAATTTACAAAACAAAGTACCAAATGATACTTTAAAATAAATACTTCATCATTTTGATGAATATATACATAGAGTGTCCATTTGGGGGTTTAACTATCTAAAAGTGGCATATCACTATCCAGAGGTGCAGGAGCAAGTTCACATAAATAAAACAGCGTGGCTTCACTAGCTTCGGCTTCAGTCAACGGTTCCAGGCGAACAAGCTTACTCTGGGTTGGCTCTTGGTCCGGGTTGCTGTCCAGAAGCTCATCAACTTCTATGGGTTTATCTACAGAGGGTATAACTTCTGATGTCACTGTTGTAGTCCCCTGTTCAATAGCTGAAGCAGAGTTCCCATCGAGGAATGCGAGCAGTGGAAAGGCAGTATACTGGATAAGTTGTTTATCTATAAGGATCAGAAAAATATTTTATATACCCAAATAAGAAATTGTATACTTTATATCACTAAGTTTTAAAACACTTAAGCCAGGAAAGTTAACCTAATTTCAATTTAGCTATAACATTTGTCTTTTAATGTTAAAAAAGGCAAAAAATTCAAAGTACAGAAACCATTACCTCAGCATTTACATTTTGTTATGATACTAGAAACTTGAAACACCACCACGAAGTCAAGGCAGCAGTCTGTCTTTTTGTATGGAGTTTGTTTTCTGTAGTGCTGAACTACAGAATTGTAGGACTGAACCCAGCGCTTTGCACATGCTACACAAGAGCCTAGCCCATTCAGTTGTTAGGTATGACAGTATTTCTATGGTTTGCATTAAATTCTGTATTGAAACTCAAACAAACCAACCAAAATAACAAAAAATGTCCTACAGGAATTCAGACTACTTGCATACCTACCTGGTTTGGACTTGGATTTTCTTCCGTCTTCTGAAACTTGTTGAATGACAGTGCTCTTGGTAGTTTCTAATACCTTATTCTCAGACTAAAAAATAATAATAATAAATTATAATATAAAAACTTGTTTTACATCTTTAAGGGTACCAAAATTTAAAAGCTGATAAAATAATATCAACACATCTAAAATATACTGGAAGGGGGAGCACCAGAAAGGATGAACTAAAGAGGAAAATCTCACTGGAATTAACCAGACTGGCTAAGAAACTTGTCCTTAGGGTTAGAATAAAGTACACAAAATAAAAGAAAAAAAAAGCATTTCAGTACAGGATAGACAGAATTGTCAAAGACTAAAGACAGGAATAAATCAAATACAGGTGGTATCACATGCTAATGAGGATATAATTAAATATACATTTTAAACAGTTTTGATTAGAAATGCATCGCATAATATTCTCCATGTGACCAGAAGAGCTAGCAGAGAAAAATGCACTCAACAGTTGCAAAGGATGACACAGTGACTTCTATGTAAACATCCCTGCTCTTGGAAGCCTCAACTGTGAAGGCTTCTTCTTGTCCTTAGATTCTTTAATTTCATTTCCGTTGATTCTTCAGGCACTGTCTTCTTCCGTTCTGATTCTAAGAGGACTTACATCTACAATGTTGCTAAGATGTCAGCCATCTTTTCAGCAGTGCTCAAACTCTGAGTTGCAGACGATGCTCAATTACTTCTGATAATCCTAAGTACATTTCTACATGCTACTTTATGTATGGGGTAACAAACATGGAAAATTCCTACATTCTTCTGGTAGAAGTAAAGCATAATGACCATAAGATGAAAACTAAACCATTACAAATATTTAAGTAAAAGTAGTTCATCATTTAGAAGTCATAATACACAAATGTTAATACATTTTATTCTCCTTGAAAAAGGTATTTACCAAGGATGCTGCTGTTGGTACTCTAATCTGAGAACCAAGATTATGAATTTATTTTTTTACCATCCAAGTTCTTATTCATTCAGTAGTGGCCACTCAGCACTAAGGAGTAAAAGGTATCCAGACTAAGAAAATATTATGTTACAGGTCCATATACCCTTGTCATGGGCAAAAGGATAAGTGATAAAAAAAAATACCAAATTTGCATTAACTCTGGAATCAGACTGTAATAAAACATCAGCCTTAAAATATATTTTTCATAAGATCAGAAAGCAATATGCAATTTTCTGTTTCTGATTATTTCTGAAAATTCTAAGTTTTTTGTTTCTAGAATAAAGAGGATTATCAAAGAACAATGACTCAGTTTTAGCAATAAACAGCAAAGCATATCGCTAAATTAAAATACGATGTGACTTAACACTCAATATACTGATAAAATATTCATACTTTAAGCCTAGGTAAATGGTAGTGAAATTCAGCTTACTGCCTGCTTTGATTTATAATGTCTATCAAAACACAGCAACACATTCTTATATGCATTACCCATACCTGCTTAACCTACAATTAGAGCATTCACAGTTGTGACATAGAACACCCATAAAACCTAGTAGGTTTGGCTGTTTACAGAAATAGTGCACCGTATGTCAATAACCCAAACAATGCATGATCAATGTCCTACTCTACAATTTCAGAGTTCTGAGAGGCTCTGCATCAGACAAGACAAACCTTCAAAATAGAGGAAAACTGGCCAGGTGATCTTACACATGACAATAGAAAATTTCAACTTATCAACTCTATAATCATTCATATTTATTTGAGATGTGTCATTTTTATATTAATAGGACAAAAATGTAACTGACTTCACTAATTCAGAATTTGAACTTGATTTGTTTTGTAATCAGTAAAAAAAAAAAGATAATTAGGTATACATATTAGATATGGGGAGTAAATTAGTCAAGGTAATTAAGCTGTATAAAAATAAAAATTTATAAGCATCTGCCATAACAGATTGTCCTTAAGAATCTCCTATGAATTTGCTAAGTCCAACTGGAGCTCCTATTTGTTGAAAAAATTCTTTTGGTTAATTAAAAAAAAAAAAAAAGCTTTATACAGGTAAAGCTCCTAGCCAGCAAAATTTGCCTTTGCTTTAGCTAGTTTTTAATTAATAGACCTAAAGAAGAAAAATGAACCAGTTATTTTCAACTGAAAAAGCTGAGAAATTGTTTATGGAAAGAAAGAATATAAAATGCAGAAATTAAATTTTAATTATTTTTGTTTCAAAGAAGTATCTGAACAAGCCAAGGCCAGGAGGTGATTTCCCAGCACTGAGGCCAATTTTCACAGAGAGTGAATCCCACATGTGCCAGCAGAGTCGGGCAATGAAGATGACCCCAGACCCAAGTGTTAATTTTCCATCTAGTAATTTACTATCTCAATCACACATTAGGTAAGAATATAAAATGTTTTCTGTAATTGAGAGTGCTACTGCTTTCTATCCATGTGTACTAGGACTTTTTCAGATGTTTATAGCTATGGGTCCTGAGTAACATGAATTAAAACTTACTTTTGTATTATTGATGTAATCTGTGGGATTCATCTGCACAGAACTAGTGAAAAGCTGAAAGACCAAACGAGAAAGATGGTAAGTTTAAAAAATATTTTAAAAGATTTGTGTGTTAAAAATTTTTATACAACCATGTTGAGTGAAGGGATGTCACTCCTACACTATGAGGTTTCCACATATTGAAACAAGTTTGGAAACGCGAGAAAGCAGAAAGAAAACAAGGCAGAGCAAGCTGGCCATGCACTAGATGGAATTTTATGCTGTAAGGGTGTCTCTACAGGGCGCAAAGCATTTGAGATAGTTTCCCACAATTCCTATCCCTTAATCTCCATTTAATTTCATATCTTTTCTCTTCCTAAACGTCCTGGGGCATATGTAGCACCAAATGCTGTCTCATGTCTTGAAACTAGGCATTCCTATAATATCTGCTAATTACATGACAAAATCAGAACCTACTGTGACAGTAAAACCTAACAAACACATCAGGTGGAGCCTCTGACAAAACACCTACTTCATTTTATTTTCCACATAGCAAGGGAAGATATTAAGTGCCAAAATAATGCCAATGAGTTGTACTCATAGCCCAGCCAACTCATAAATACAACTTTAAGTCATAAGCTTCAAAATAAGAATCACTGACACCCCCCCCAAAAAAACCATTATTTCTGCTCTCTAGGAGCTTACAATCTGAAAGACAATGCTAACATTAGTCTACTTATAGACAATCCAGTTTCACAATTAGTAGAGCTTAAACACACTAGAGAGCATGGAGAACAAGAGCAGAGGGAAGCACAGACGCGGGCATACACAAGATGGCGCTATGTCCCAAGAGGACGGTCTGGAAGACAGTACTGAGTTACTACTTGTAACACCAAGAGGTTACAGCATATTCTAGAAATGGTTAAGAACAACGCAAATAACAGAAGTTCTGACTTGAACAGTTCTAGACAAAAGTTTAGAAAAAGCAGTGCAAAGCCATTCAGCGGATGAGTTCAGGTTCTACCACGAATAAGATCCCTAAGAATAGACTGAGCACTGAAACAGACGTTAGGTCCGCATTTTAGAAGAATACCAAAGCCAGTGGTCCACAAATAATGAAATGCAGAAATCATAGTTATCACAGTCATCCTTCTTCTTTCATTCTCTCTCTTTTTATAAACCAATGAATTTACTGGAGTTACTTATAAGAATACAGGAATGTGGGTGAAGGGATACTTTCAGGGAAAGACTCCTTTCTTTAAAGACCACAGTTGTCCAAAAAAAAAAATCCTTGGATCTCTTCCCATTTTATTTCCCTCTCTTTTCATATCACCCACTGACTATTGAAGAGGTAAGGAGCTCAAATCTTTCGCGGCAGGTGACTATGACTATTCTAGAGAAGTCTGATGCAATTTTGTACCTACAGACAGGGTGGTACCTGAGTAAGGTCAGCAATGTTTTATCCCTTTCTGTCTCAAAACCCTATTCATTGACTTAGGAGTATCTCATACATACTCCAAGATAAATGGTACAAAATATACACAACCAATTCACATATAAGGAACTGACACAACTTCGTGAATTCTAAGGCTCAATGATTTCCTATTGACTCCACCCTGATATAAGAAAGAACTGAACTTGATAAAGAGAAGCTGGAACTCTACACTGCATTTGGTTTATATCTTGATTATCTTCACTATCCATTTCAGAGAACGAGGCAGCCAGGGGTAGATTTTAAAATTTATGACACTATAATCTAATTCATGAGAGAGGTAAGTCTTGGTTGAGAAAAGTTAATACAAATTAAGGTAATCTGTCAATGCTGTTTTGAAAAAAGTATCTAGTGATGAGATAAAAAAAAAATCAAAGTGATTCTGGTAATATATATCCCAGGAAAGTTAATATTACTGTAAAAATTAAGAATGCTGTAAATGGGCATAGTTTTCAGGAATACAGAAAATTTTGGCATTGAACTTAAATAATCTAAAGACAGGCAGATAAGGCATCCCAAAGTCACGGAGTAGGATTTAAGCCAAGTTTGCATTTAAAAGTATTAAGAACCAGAGAACCAGAGATACATACATTTCAGAACAGGATAATGTCAAAATGTCTTCAAAGAGGAAAAACAGAAAGACAAGAAATGGGGGGGGGGGGGGGGAAGGATACAAAACGAAGTACTCCAAAGTAGAAGACATCAGAAAAAAGAAAAGTTCTTCTGGAAATAGAATTGATTAGGAAGACAAAAGAAGATGTGAGACCCTCATACGAAGACACCTATAATCCTAGCACATGGGAGGCAGAAGCTTAAATACAAGGCATTCTGTGTTATAAAAGATCTTGTTTCAAAAGCAAAAACAAATCCTCTTGTAGACTACTCTATAGTACTAAAATACAGCATTCATAGTAGGGTTAGTTATTTGTAATTCCTCCAATAGCTCTTCCTGTTAAGCATTAGCCCTATTTAATAGATGAAGAAACTGGAAAGACCACCTTTCCATGTTGGGGATGAAGTTCAGTTGATATTGTCTGAGTAGCATGCATCAAAGTCTGTGTTTAATCACCCCAAAGTGTAAAGCAAAAGTAATGATCTAATGGTACATGCCTGTAACCCTACCACTTAGGAGGGAAGCAGATTAGAAGTTCAAGATCATCCTCAGCTACACACTAAGTACAAGAATGCATGAAACCCAGTCTTAAAAAAAGAAAGTTAAGTTTTCTAAGGCCAGTTAAATATTAAGAAGCACTATTCAAACCACGTGGTGGTGGCACATGCCTTTAATCTCAGTACTCAGGAGGCAGAAGCAGATGCATCTCTAAGTTCGAGGCCAGCCTACTCTACAAAACCTAGTTCCAGGACAGGCTTCAAAGTTACAGAGAAACCCTGTCACACACACACACACACACACACACACACACACACACACACACACACAGAGAGAGAGAGAGAGAGAGAGAGAGAGAGAGAGATAAAGAGAGAGAGAGAGAGAGAAATGAAAAGGGAACCCAAAACAAACAATATCCCAAACTCAAGACTTTTCTAATTCAAAACAAGTCATCTTTCACCAGTCCAGCAAAAGAAAACTAAAGCAAAAAACAAACCCAGAGGGACAGAAAAAGAGAGAGACAAAGACAGACAGACACACACACCCAAGGACAGAAAACTGAATTGGGTTAAGGAGGCATTAAGTTATTTTCTCTAACAAAGGATACAAAACTGCAAAGAGCCACACAGCTTGAAGCCTGGAGTACAGTGAATATTGAAGTTTGAATACAAATTCTGTAAATGTTCAACGTAAAATTAAATCGATCCAAAGACCACAGAATTGTAGATAACATAAACGACTATATTTTAACACCCACATTCAGACTTGGGAATGGGTCTGATGGACTCAAAAAGGACTGTTAGATTATTGCTGTCAGGCTGAAATGGGTAGCACATGGCAGCTTAATTCACTTACCAAGATCAGCATGGCAAAGAAATCTTTAAAGAGTGAAATACAGTCCTGTGTGGTACTGACAATTTGGGAAGGGTGTTTAAGCTATGTGGCAGACCAATTTTCTGATAAGAGATGCAAATGATTAATTAACCAGAAATCAGACTGAAAAGTAAAAAAGGACTAATTCCTTTTAGCATCATTAAGAAGTTCTTTTTTTTTTTTTTTTTAGTTTTTCGAGACAGGTTTTCTCTGTAGCTTTGGAGCCTTTCCTGGCACTAGCTCTTGTAGACCAGGCTGGCCTAGAACTCACGGAGATCCGCCTGCCTCTGCCTCCCAAGTGCTGGGATTAAAGGCGTGCGCCACCACCGCCCGGCTAATTAAGAAGTTCTTAAAGTGGTAATACTAAGGATTCCTTTGATCTGAAAGAAAGTTCATTGTAAGGCAAAATATTTCTTAGAATAAACAGATCTTAGAAAGAGAGGAAAGAACGAGCTTTGCGTGAGTAGGACAAAGTTAGATGAATCTAGAAAGCTCTGGATAGGGTAACAAGAATGAAGAGAACAAAATCAAAATGGGTAAGAAGGTGTTTAGGACCTGAAACCAGAGAAAAGATTATAAGTCCAGACAATATTGGAGTTAAGTTCACACAGATTGTGACAAAGACTGGAGAAGGGAATCAGACTCAAGACATACAAAATATAACAAATATAATGAAAGGTATTTACTAGAAAATGTTAATTTCAAGTATTAACAAGTGTCTCTATGATACTCTGTGACTAGATGTATCTATTACTATTTTCAAAGATACTTTATTCAATGACAGTTTATTCTAGAATAAAATATACACAGAGTAACAAGTTTAGATAAAACTTGCATTTAGTAGTGGTAATACTGAAAAGAATGGGCAAGTGCTTCTCAGAGGTAGACAGTGGTCACACCCCAGTGCCCTATGTCCGCCTGTTACACTTCCTAATAAAAATCATTAAATAAGAAAAACGCAGAAAGTTTAGAATACAAAAAAGTATCAACTTTAAACAATATATATAAGTACACAAACCACCAGTATAGTAAAGTTTATGCAAAGTACCTACATCAACCAGGAGATCTGGGTCTATGCTAAATTGTCTTCCTGAGAGCATGGCTTGGAAGTCCTCTAAACTACAATCAATGCTGTCAAGGTAATCCAACAGCTCAACCCTAAAGAAAAAAAAAATAACAATTTCATATTTATTAAGTATTCTCGTTCTTCCATTCCAACCACTGCTGGTATCTAGCCCTACAGAATCATCCTAGTGACTCTTAAGTTCTTACCAGCTCTGAAAACATCCCATTTAAGATTTGCAATTTCTGAAAATTGAGAAACTCAAGTCTTTTACACAAATTTAGTATTTTCAGAAAAGATGTGCTAACATAAAGGTGTGCTTTCCCCTTTTTTCTTTATCTCTCTACTCTAAAACTCCTAATATTCACACTTACTCCTGTACTATAAATGACTACACTTTTAATACAATCTGTCCCTTAAAAGAAATTACATTAGTATACAGAATTGGTAGAGTAGCACAAATACTTTCAAGAATTTTTAAAAATCTAGAGAACTGCTAAACAAAGTTCTAAGACTACCCACGGGACAGTTAGATCCCTTTGCCTATGGAGTTCAACTTTGATCAATAGAAAAAGAGACAAGATGGGGTCAAGCATGTAAAAGGAAGATCACTGTACCACTATCATTATTGCTTTTGAATTTACAGAAATTTAATATCAACTTCAGGTTTATTATTGAACTAAATTATTAAAAAGTAATTAAAAACATCTAGATGAATACTCACTTTCCCAAGAGGTTAATGTTATCATTCAAAATGGAATCCATCATGGTCACAGGATCCTCTGAGGTTAGACCGGATGAGCCATTTATCTGGACGGCACTAGACATGAGGGGGCTGCTGCCAGCACTTCCCAAACTTAATGACTCTCTGGCTAGCTCATTCTGATCTGTACTCTGAATGACAGGAGCATACTCATCTTCATTGTCATCTTCAACAATTACAATGTCAGGATACTGGCTACAGCTAATCAGCAATATAAGAAAAAAATTACAATTTTAGAAAAGGCAAATTTATTTTCATTCTCTGATAAAATTCACAGAACACTGATTAAAACGTTTTCTTTTCTGGAATGAGTAGTTTAGACCAATTATGATAATTCGTAAGACAGAAAACCACTAAGAATCAAGGAAAAAGGTTTAACTCCAAATAAAAATGATCTATTTTTCTATTCTCTCCCTCCCTCCCTCCCTCCCTCCCTCCCTCCCTCCCTCTTTCTTTCTTTCTTTCTTTCTTTCTTTCTTTCTTTCTTTCTTTCT
>JABTXL010000342.1:4407182-4441038 GCA_025134845.1 Neodon shergylaensis
TCTTTCTTTCTTTCTTTCTTTCTTTCTTTCTTTCTTTCTTTCTTTCTTTCTTTTAGGTTTCTCTGGTTCAATCTCCAAATATGAGAAAAAAGATTAGTACTTCAAACCAAATATGGGAAAAGAATTATTTTTCAAAAATTTTTAATTTAGTCATTTGGTAAGAACAATGATGGATACTTTTCCAAATATTATCTAATGATCACTTACTTGGGATCAGATACAACATCCTCATTAGTTTCTGGAATAACTGGAATATTTTCTTCATCCGCATTATCATCAGTAACATCATAAATAATTATATCATCTGAAATCCGCTCTCTTGACTTTAAACCTTCAGTCCTACTATGTGGAACCTAAAGAATCAGGAGAAAACAAGATCATATGGACTACTACAAAGGATATCATCAAATAAACAAACTGAATCCATCCTACTTACTAAATGTTGAGCATAGTAAACAAAACAGCTTTGTCCTCTGCCCTTCTGGGACTCACATACTAATGAGTTATTATAATATCATTTTTACAGTTATGAAGTATATATCCATATTCTACTTAGCAACAAGTTACTTTATTATAGGAGACCCTGAAGATGACATGCCCAAACCGTGCTTCTATGAAGATCTTCAAATTCTAAAGAACTTTTATAGATAGTGAACAGGTTCTATGTCTTCAGAAATTTCAAGTATAATCACGTGGCCACTGTACTGACAGCGACTGTTCTATCTGAACCTGCTGGGTCTAAAGAGGTTTTATTCTTAGTTATTAAATAGCTTCACTAAGAGATATAGAAAGCTTCAACAATTCCACAGCTAAAGGCCACTTTGGCTATTTTACTAACAACTTGTTCTTTCTAACGTGAAGATGCAATTACAAAGGCAGTGTGATGGCCCAGGCTATTATGCAACTACTGAGGAGGCTGAAACAGGAAAATTCTGAGTTCAAGGCCTGCCTGGATTACAGAGTGAGTTGGTGGGATCCTATCACAAAATGAAAAAAGGTAGCTGGGGATATACCTCAGTGGCACAATACTTGCCTAACAAGCATGGCACTCTAGGTTCAACCCCAAGGATCCAAAAAAGGAAAAGGAAAAATGTACAGGTACTTTCGGTCAGTTACATTAAAAAGTTTACTAAAAGTAAATTATAATGCAAAAATTTTTGAAGTTTGATATTAGATGACAAAGGTAAGAGATGTAAAGTGCTTTAAAATATATAAATTCTAGTTTAAAAAATCATTTAAGATATATAAAACACTTGAAAAATACATAAATTTCAGTTAAACTAAAATGAACAAAACCCAAACCAAAACACTCATTTACTTCTATAAGCCTTCAATCCAAAAATCAAGTTACATTTACTTGGTTTAGAAAAAGAAGTGGGTGAACACTGTAATATAAAGTTAATTCTGTTTTGTACCAGCGAGCTAAAAATCTCAAGTGTTCAGTAATAAATCTGACACAGTATTTAAAAATCCTAACATTCAAACTAACAACAGTGGCACAGCATTTTCTTACACATAAGAACTTAGATTTGATCTCTAGCACTATCAAAAAAAAACCCCAAAAAACCAGGATTATCAATCAGAGAGCAGTATCACAAAAAGAGGCTTAGACTAGTTTGATGGTAGACTAATAGGCAATTAGAAGTCTATAGAAAAACAGAAGTATATAAAAATATTAGAAGTTGCCAGAGAAAAGCACCCTAATCAATACATATTTATCATAGATGATGAAAAGGAACTAGGCAGAAGGACTTCACACAATTGTATCACACTGTGATGACATCATCACACTGTTTAATTTATACAAGATCACAACAAACACCATTTATCAATTTCAAAAGTAACAAAAAGGCTGTAAGGCTGAGTACAGCTCACTGCTATACTGCAGGCCTAGAAGGTAAGAGGCCTGCATTCAACCAATCCCTTGTACCAAGGAGGAAGTCACACTGCAGAGTATATAAATAATATCATTTATATAAAATTTAGATAAATGCCAAATGACAACAGTATTCCTGAGTTCACACACATTAAACACCCATGGCAATAACAAATACTAAAGCTTGGAAATAACAACTATTTGTAATGATGTATTTCTTAAAGTTACTCTAAAGCGAATAATGAAAACATCATGCTTTAATAGAGCTGGGGATGAGCACTTACATTATTATTCACTAAACGTCTTTGACTGCATGAAACACTGCCATAATAAAATTTAGTTTGAGACAATAAATATAAAATACATTAAAATTTACTTTATGATGGTGACTATCAGTTGGTTCTTTGACTATGTGCTGAAATAGATTCTTCTTCTGAGCTCCATTAGTGTTTAGAAGAAGAGGCCTGTAAATAAGAATATTTATGTAATTCCAAAAAAGAAAAAAAATAAAAGAAATTTAAGGTTTCTAGTAATTTACTCACAACACCTCAAGCAAACTTACTTAAATGAACAAAAACCTCCAATAAAAATACAACAGAAATTCTTCAGAACTACTGAATTCCTTACAAACATACACTTAGTTTTTTAAAGTGGTATCTTACAATTAAAGCCACAGACAATTATACACTGCCACAAGATCTTGGCCTTCCAGGTCATCTTTTTTCCCTTCTATCTATGCCTTTTGTCAATTAGTCTTCTGGTTTAGGTGTAACAATGGCATTATGAGCTAACACATTTATAAGTAATACAGCCTATCATTAAGATTTTAAAAGATTGGGCCGACTTATATTTAAAATAAACCAAATAATATTTGGTTCTTTCCCTTCCTCACAACAAATGACATAATTTAAAGAGTTCTCCTCATTGAGACATAATGCTACTTTAAACTGTCAATATGAATGAAATTCAATTATCAGTAAGACCCTTGAGTCTACAAATTGACCATCTAGTCTACCTTATTTCTCAAAAAAGCATCAGCATGAAGTTGGGCATAGAGAATAAATCGGCTGCATATCTCCAAAATCAGTAAACCTGTGAGCATTAATATGACATGAATGCAAAAGTCACTTCTATTTACGTGACAGGCCATGGTCAAGTAAAGGTATCAACGTAAAACCTCAACCCTTTTAGTACATAAAACTACCTCATGTACAAAATTACTGAAGATGTAATTACTTTCAGACCACATGAAGTATGCCTAACACATAAATAAATTGAGTTCAGACAGAAACTTTTAGTATATAAATATCCCAAAATCTGAAGAAAATTACAATCTCAAAAGTGTCTACTTTAAGCGCTAATATAATTTAACAAGCAGCAGCTGTCCTTTGGTACCAGATGGATACTCAGCAAACACAGGTAGTCATGATTAAACACTAAAATGTTTGGAAGGCAAAAAAAAAAAAACCAACTTACCTTTTACGTTTTAAACTCACAAGCTGATTATTCTGAACCAATGTAACAATAAACTGGACAATCTGAAAGGAAAATGTAAATAAAATTCTTTCATCAAAGATTCTATTCACATTATATCAAATCTTTTTTTGTTTTTTTTTAGATATGGTTTCTGTATATAGCTTTGGTTCCTCTCCCAGAACTAGATTTTGTAGACCCGGCTAGCCTCGAACTCACAGAGATCCACCTGCCGACTCTGCCTCCAGAGTGCTGGGATTAAAGGTGTGAGCCACCACCACCCGGCTATATCAAATCTTTATATATACTTTAGATCATTATTCCCCACGTTCTGCCTACAGCATTGTTCACAATAAGTGATTCTAAACACACACCAACTAATGCCAAGTCATTGTAATTTCTCACAAATTAACACTCGAGATTTGCTGTTTTTATCAGGAAGACTAAAGTGTGATGCAATGACAGAGAAACTGGTGTTCGATAGCTAATTAGAGGCAAAATTACTAACTCAGAACAGATCATAAACTTTCAGGTTCAAAAGAGTGTACTGGCCAATCTTATAAATACGACTTTTGCAATACAAATACGCTTGCCCAATTAACAGACAGTAAAATTTAAGCATCTGATTAAATTTAGAGATAAATTTATAAATAAATCTTATTTTATAAGCTTGTTTCTTTAAGTAAGATATGGCCCAGCAGCACTGTTCTAGTATGTTCTTAGATATTTAAGTCATCAACCTCACTACAGAAATATCCAATCTAAATTCTGGTGGGGTCCAGCAATGACTGTATTAACTAACAGTTTAGCCTTCTAGGTATCATTTATGAGAACCCCTCTGGCTTAGGGGATGACCTAAAATTTTATCATCAGCTTCCTACTAAAGATGTCAAGTGAAGACAGTCGGTAGCAACAAGAAGTGCTACAATGTCTGAATAAAAGCCAAGTGATTGGAGAACTGTTTTAGACTCTGTAGAGTTTTATATCTTATAAAATTTAACATGATTAAAATAGAATCATCAACTAAGTTTATTTATTATATAGCATATTCAAAGTTGAGCAGAAAAATTGGTAAAAACAAAAGTTGTTAGTTAATTATTTCACTATCTTTGCTTTTGAATAAAACAATGCAGATTAACTAGGTAATACTTAAGCAAAATGCTGTTTTGTGAAAAATATGAACAGAACTTTTCATCAAGCACTTAAAAACACCTGTTATTTTAACTCAATTATCCTTAACAAGGCCATGCATTAGAACTGCCTACAGAAGTTTTAAAAACACACATACTTGAATGAAACACAGAATTGAATTCAATTATGTCTAACCTTAATGCTATTTTATTTTACAAAACCAGCACACTATTTTGATCATAGGCCCAGCGTGACAACCGCTATTACTCTCTGCCATAAGCCTGGTTCACTAGATCCAACTGTCATTCATAAGCTTATTTTTAGCTCAAGTGCCTTTTCAAGCAGGAACAAGATTAATCTCTCCCTTACCCTTCCCTCAAAGGAACCTGTTGCTATGAGTCCAGTTTACTCATAAGCAAAAAATAGATACCATAATTACTCTCATGTTTCTCTTCTTAATAGCAAATGGAAGCTGGAATGTAGAGATTAAATGACAAGGACATAATGCCATGGACAGATTCTAATTCTTCCATTAATTTTCAGCTCAGTATCTTAAATTTATTTTGTTATTTTTTAAACTATTTTTATACTAGGTGTCCAATTACAGCACACACAGGAAAAAACATCGCTGAATTCCCAATTTGGCCAAATGACTTTAAAACTATGCCGATCAGAGAAAACAGCAACACCAACAAAATAGTCCAGACAGTAAAACTGTCTACCTATCAAGCAAACACAGAGTACAGTGTGGGCCGGGAAGCTTCTTACCTTCCTAATGACTTGCTGCTGCTGTGCGTGCTTTGCTCTTAATTCTGACACCTCCTTCCAAAGGGACTCGTTCTCACTGTATTAAAGTTCATTTATAAACCAAAACAACAAAGATTTGGTCAGAAGATCAAGCCACATGTTTTAATCAAGAAATCCAGAGACCTTAACAACTCAGAGGTGGAGTAGCCAGGCAGAAGTAGGAGAAATACAGGTTCAAGAGCAGCTCAAGCTATACAGTGAGACCTTGTCTAAAGAACAAATACTAAATAACTTAGCTTCTCCTAAGCTCTATTTCCTTCTTCTCAACTGTATTATCTACTCGTCACAGCAATACTTGTAAAGAGCCTTAAGATCCATACTTGCATGCATACAGTGGTGGTAAGTAATTTACACCTTTTGATAACTGGACTTAGTGCTTTTTGCTTAAAAATAAAGTAAGTTTAAGCAGGATGGCAAGAATATACAGATTTGGTAACTGTTTCCGGAAACAAAGGGAAGAACCTTGACCAGCTCATGACGGGTTCTGGGGACTATGCTTAGTATCTCATGTGTACGAACCACCTAAACTTCCATAAACACTGCTAGGAAAAGAATCACAATCTTGCTATATAGATGGAGTGAAGGACCTTTGTCCAGTATCATATAGATAACTGCAACTATTAAAGTAAATTTAGTTTGTTAGGCCCTAAAACTATCTGAAGATCGGTATCAAACCCTCTAAGGAGGCAAAGAACATCTCTAAGTCTTTTTTAAAGAAGGAAGTCCAATAACTTACCCAATAGCTATAATTCTTTTCCTTTGTAAAATCAAAATTGCCATTATTAAAATTGCCAAACTAATAAGGATAATTCGACTTATTTGCTAATTTTAACTTCTATTAATCTCCCAAAAGTTATCTTCCTTCAAGTTATCTGTACTATTATAACAAAAAAAGGCAGATTCACACATAGAAGTACCAGAAAAGGAAATAGTTTTTAATACTTACTAAATAATCACTGTATATTTTCAAAATCAAATTTAAAGATGCTGCTACCTGTCTACTGAGGCAGAAGATGGTTATCTCTAAGAGCTAAAAAATGACTGATCAAATCTTCAATTAGCTTAAAGGATGCTACTAGCAGAAACAAATAGAGCAAACAGCAAACTAGTTAGATAAAATAAGTAAAATTGGAAAGTTTAAGGCTTATTCAAACAAGGAATCAAAGTCCAAAGTCACTCATGATGAAAACATTTGAATCAGGAATAACTTAACAGCCCAACTGTAAGATAGACCGTATGAAATAACTACTCTCTTGCTATTAAGAAAATGCCTTGTATATGTAAGAACAAAACATACCTACTCTATAAGTTAACAGTGTGTCAGCTGAGAAAATACTACTAAATAATGTCGTGAAACAAGTTATGCTTTTGAAGATAAGAGGTGTGTGTAACCCTCTCCTGGGTCTGTGTCAGAATCAAGTAGGACAACTCTGTGTGTGTGTATGTGTGTGTGTGTATTTCAATGCCCTACTTTGTCCTAATAGACAGACCACAATGACATACACATTTTAAAGAAGTCATTTATGTATGAAGACCATAGGAGAACTAATCTTTGCTAAGCTATTGACTACACTATCAACCAGTTATATGTGATTTCTAATGTGCCCTCACTTCCATGTGAAACCATATGAAAACTAATCTATGTAGAATTTATTTACATTATCTTAAAGAGCTACCATTTCATAAACAAGACAAGCTTCATGGCAACATTATACATTCTGACAACCATAATTAAAGTCTACATCTACAAACTAAAAGGGAAGTGACACAGAAAACAAAACACCGAGAGTTAAAGTAAACACCAGACACTCTCCAAACCCAAACACACACTCCCCAACTTCCTTAATAGTAGGATTATATTTGGAAATATTTTTACCTTTTTAATTCTGAAAGCCTGGACTCAATAGTTTCTTGCTTTATCTGAACCTTCTGAGCACTACTTATAATTTTTGTTAAATCTTCCTGACGAATTTTATTTTCCTCTGGTTTTGAAGACGAAACCTTCCAAAATACAAATTTAAAAAATTAAATATATACTATGCCCCCATGACTGTAATTCAAAACTTCCTATTATGAGAAGTCTCTGTATCCTATTAAAGAAGTGAGATGTGGTTATAATTTCTAAGTAAATTCTAGAGCAAGAACAAACTGCATAGCTTAATACAAGAGAAAGCAAGGAATAATCACTTAATTTTTCCCCTTTCCCTAGTTTACTTAGGAGTAAGTCACCATACTGGGATGAGCAGGAATATAGGGATCTGTAGCACAATTGATAAAAACCCAGAGACAGTAATTGGGGTTCAACCTGAAGCCAGAAAAGCAAAACAATCAGACACTGGCTCTTAGCTCTACCTCAGTCCAAAATGGCAAGCCTGCCTCCAACAATCTCAGAATGAGACTGTGTCTGTGAGCTGTCTCCTCCCATCTTATATTCCTCTCTAGTGCTGGGATTAAAGGAATGCATCACCCGGTTTCTATGTCAAACTAGTGTGGCAACTGGGATTAAAAGTGTGTGATACCACTACCTGGTCTATAAGACTAATAAGTGGGGCTGTTTTACTCTCTGATCTTCAGGCAAGCTTTATTTATTAAAATACAAATGAAATATCAGTACAAATATCTTTTTTATTCCCTGTCAATTGAATTTCCTATCATTTCCAAGCCTCTTTATCACATCATATTCCATATTAATTAAAATTATGTAGTAATACAGCTGCATGTTAGGTAGTTTTCTTTCATGGGCTCTTCACCTTTTGTTTTTATTCTGTGGTATTTAGGACTGAACTCAAGGCCTTGTGTGTGTTAGATTAAGTAGACTTACATTTCTAGCCACTGGGCTATAGGTAGTCTCCTGCCACCTTTTCACCACCACCTCCCACTTTTTGGTGAGAGGAACTGAAGGAAGAATTTTAAGGTGCTAGAAATGCTCCATCACTAGACTATCTATATCCCCACTCTTTCTTTCTTATACACCTCCTATGGATTTACTAAGACATCTCATTTTAGCAGAAGATAGCTGTTTCTTTTCTCTGCAAACTCAAGAGTAAGCCCTCCCTTGACAATGGGTAACTCTACCCTGTCACAATATTGTGAGTATTTTCCTTCCCTCCCTAAAGTGAAGACTGTACTACTCTCAGCACAGCTGAGTCTGAAGTAAGGGGTCGGGACAGAGGAGCAATTAATCAGAGATTTATTAGTTTAGTTCATCTCTATAAGGAGTATCTCTGTATTTCTTCACATTCATTTTCATTATCTATATATTTGTTAGTAGTGATGGTTACTGAGACAGAATCTCACTCCATAATCCAGGCTGGCCTGGAACTCACTATTTAGACCAAGCTGGACTCAAATCTACAGCAATCCTCCTGCCTCTGCCTCCCAAGTGCTAGGATTACAGGTGTGCACCGCCATACCCAGTCTGTTCCTCAGGTCTATAACCTCATTAATGCATGCCAGCAGCAGCTCACCTACCTTCCTTTTAATGTTCTCCAGCAAGTCATCTTGGCCTTGTTTGAAGTAAGGATGCTGAAATTCAACAGGGCCATCTCTTTCCTGTTTTATAATTCCAGAATCGATATGTAATACTTTACGGAAGCCGTCTGACAAAGATTCAAATTTACATACTAAAATTAGACAACTGAAAAATAAAGCTTATACAGAAATATACTTCATTATTTTAGTTAGAAAAACTGGCTTAAACAGAGGTTAGTAGCATTAAAGGCAAACCACTGGTCATACTCACACATATTTAGTTGTCTCACAAAGCTGGCCATGTTATTATGTTTGAAGTACTTGGGAAGAATTTCTTTTGCAAATCTCTGCTCATCCAAGACCAGAAAACTTTGCCCATTCTAAAAACCAAACAAAAAGCCCACAAACGTCAATCAGCTAAGGTCCTCTGACAAAGTTATATATGTGAATCTAAATAAACCTTTCTAGATACGTTCAGACCAACAATCTATTTTTGATAATGTAACAAAAAGAATCCTGTAATTACAAGAACATTTTAGGTATCAGCATCAAACCAAAGGCTGCATCAAACTCTGTGAAGAAACATTAAAAGTGTGTCTACTAAACAAAAGGCCTAATATGTAGACAGTACTAAGTTATTTTAAAGCTAAAGTAAACTGACAAAAACAAATTGAAAAATCACTATTTTACCAGTATCATAACATATGTAAGTATTACACTGAAAAACTATGAAAGAGCTTTGAAAGACTTCTGGTTACGAGATTAATTCATTGAATAGGGTGTGGTGCTGGTGTCCAGATTTAGAACACTATCTCCAGCACCCACCCCCTTTTACTTTCTAAAAAAAGATACAGGCAAAACACTTAGGCACATACAATAAATATCTGTACATACACCGCAAATATGACTGGTGTTTGTGGAGGTGAAAATACTTCAGAGCCCCTGGAACTGAGTTACATGTGCATCAGCATGTGAGCTGGGAACCAAACCTCTGTCCTCTGCAAGAACAAGTGCTCTTAACTTCCAAGCCACTTAGTTTCTGAGGCAAGGGTCTCATTAGATGCCCAGGTTGGCTTAGAACTGCAGCCCAGGCAGGTCTCAACTTTGTGATTCCTGACTCAGCCTATGAAAAGCTACAACAGGCTACATCACCACTGCCACAGGCTAGGCTAGCTTCTAGACTAATATTGAGAAAACAAGATACTCATATGTAAAACAATAGAGTTGACCTCTTACCTGACATCATGTACAAAACTTAACTCAAAATAGCCACTAAAAACTATACACATTAGCATCAAAGATCTGAATCTTGCCAGGCCGCTACAGGCAGAGGCAGGCAGTTCTCGCCAAGTCCACAACAGCCAGGGGTGCACAGAGAAACTTGTGCGCGTGTGCGCACACACACACACACACACACACACGAGAAAAATTTCACGATGTTTGATTTAGAAATTAAGTCTTGAATACAACACTGAAATACAGGCAACGTAAAAAAATGGGACCATATCAAGTTTAAAACCTTCTGCATATTGAACATCGATAAGCAGGAAAAGCCCTCCCAAAGGATGGGCAAAGGATTTGTAAATGAGGTATGAGACATATATCAAAAAACAACAAAAATCCAATTAAAAATGAGCAAGGACTCTGATTATCATTTTCCAAAGATTCAAAATTGCCAATAAGTGCATGAACGATGCCTGACATTCACAAATCATTAGGAAAACAAAAGTTAAACAATACGATACTACTTCCCAGCAATTTAGAATGGCTTTATCAAAGAACTATAATGTGTTGAAGGTGTGAAGGAATTTGAGTCGTGACTTGATGGTGGGACAGACGATACTGCAGCTGTTGTTGAATACAGTACAGCAGTTGCTCAAAACAAACAAAAAACAGAAAGAACAGACTTACCAAAAGAGCCAGTAATTCCTATTGTATATAAACACTCCAAAACTAACAAAGGACCTGAAGAGATACTGGCACCTCATGATCCCTGTATTATGTCACAAAACTCAAAAAGTGAAAGCAACTTAAGTGTCCATCATCTAATCAATGGATGAACAAAATGTGGTACAGAAATATTGAGAAATATTATTCAGATTTTCAAGTAGAATTTGACATGTGTTAACACAGGTTCAAGTATTTGAATGGTTGGCCCCCAGTTGGTAGAACTGTTTGGGAAGGACCAGGAGGTGTGGCTTTGCTGGAGGAGGTGTGTCACTGGGTGGTGGGCTTTCTGAGGCTTCAGAAGTCCATACCATTTCCAGCTAGCTCTCTCTGCCTCTTACTTGTGAATCAGATGTAAACTCCTAGCTACTGCTCCAATTCCATGCTGGTGTGACTGCTATGCTACCCACCCTTATGGTCATGGACTCACCTTATGAACTGTAAGCCTCAAATAGACTCTTCTGTAAGTTGTTTTGATCATGGTGTCTTATCACAGCAATAGAAAGTAAGCCATAATTTCAGTTTGGAAAGATCAAAGTTATTCTACAGCTGGGCAATGATAATGTAATTGTAATATAATTGAAGTACACATTTATTTGGTACATGGCTAAAATGTTTGATTTCACCTTATTTTAACAAAAAATGCATTTACTAATATAGAGCTAAAATGTTTAATTTGTTTTCATGTTATTTTACAAAAAAAAAACACACACACACAAAGGTGATGTATAAACCATCCAGAAAATGATTATTTAATAAAGATGCTGGATAACCAATGAATGAAAAAAAGTGAGATTTATCCTTCAAATTACCCCCAAAAGTTTATTCCACATAAACTTAAGACATGGGAAAGAAAAAGTACATTTCTCTTTTATATATAAAAGAAGGCAATTTGGAACCACAATAGAGTAAAATATCCCAATAATAAATAAACACATGGGACCTTTAATTAAATATTAAAATGAAAGAATCTAAGGAAAACAAATATAGCATTGTAAAGTTAATACTCCTTTAATCCAATACATTAAGTGTCTCAACTTTAAACTATCTTAATTTTCAAAAGATTTTTAAAGATGAAAATATGCAATTACAAGAAAAAGGTAATTATATACTTGTTATAAGGAACTCCTATAAATAAAATATTAATAAAAATCGACAATACAAAATTTTCACAGAAAAGGAACCCAAGAGTCTAATAAATAGAAGAAAACTTTAGAACTCATTAATTACTAACAGAAATATAAATTAATGCAAAATTTTTTTAAGGAACTATTTCCTACCCACCACCCTGGAAATCTCCAAGAATGGTAATATTCTCTTTGACAAAGAGATGAAGTAACCAAACACCTCATGCACAGCTATCGAGAGGGAATGCTGGTTAGGTCACAGTGGGGCTGGAGAGAAGCCTCAGCAGTCAAGAGCTCATACTGCTCTCAGAGAACCCAGTTTGGTTCCAACCACTCATGTGGGTAGGCTCATGATAGCCCATAAACCCAGCAAATCTGACCCTCTCCCCTGCCCTCTACAGGTACCTGCACTCTGTGTGTGTGTGTGTGTGTGTGTGTGTGTGTGCACGCTTAAAATAAAAATATTTATTTTTGTGTGTGTGCACTTAAAAATAAAACCATTAAAAAAAGAGAGAATAACTTATTTCAGCTGTCCATCTAACATTAGCTTAAAATGTTACCTTTCACTATTGGCACTGCTTTCTGGAAAAAAATCTGTGACAGCAAAACTGAGAGAAATCTGTCCTAAGAAACTAGGATTAGCTCCAGATAACATTACCTAGAACTTCCTACTAGTTGTACAGGGCAACACTTTGATATAAAACTGCACGTACTGGCTTTGTGGGAGCCTAGGCAGTTTGGATGCTCACCTTACTAGTCCTGGATGGAGGTGGGAGGTCCTTGGACTTCCCACAGGGCAGGGAACCCTGATTGCTCTTTGGGCTGATGAGGGAGGGGGATTTGATTGGGGGAGGGGGAGGGTAATGGGAGGCAGTGGCGGGGAAGAGACAGAAATCTTAAATAAATAAATAAATAAACAAACAAAAACAAAACTAGAGAAAGTGCCAGGCTGTATAAAAAATACACCGCAGATAGTGGGAGAATTTGGAACTCAGAATCTTGTTAGGAGTCTTCTCTACCCTGCATACTCACAAGCATTATAGTCCCCAGTAAGCCTGGAAATACCTAAAAAAGGACTAGGCTCATCTAGATGATCTCTAAGACACTTTCCAAATAGTATTCCATCAGGGCCGTCCAACCGTTAACATTACAATATGACCAGATAGGCCACACTCATCGTTATCCCAGGACACCAGTGATACCATTCCAATCAAACCCACTACACTTTGTAGCAGTTTCACTGATTCAAAGATTATGAACTAATTGTACCTCTAGAACAAATACCCTACTGAGTTTACATTTTGACTGTCCTATGGGAGTTTTAGAAATGAGCAGTTAAAATACAAACGGAGACTTAATAATGAGATGAATAAAAATACTTCATTTAGAAGTAGTAAGACTTCAAGTTAAGCACTGGTTTAAATTCTCCACATTTCAAACCATTCGAAAGTTATTAAAATGTTTTGTCTAATTTGAATTTATCAGACAGTCTTTCACAAGCCTAAGGAAGTTCAATAAACTTAGCTTGGTTGGGGAAAGTGTTTCAGCCCAATTTCTGACGATAAAGTACAGCTGAGTAACAGTCTGTACTGATCCAGTCTTGTCAACCTTTAATCCTCCCGACTGCCGAATAGCATGAGACATGTTTATTTTAAGTACCTGCTGGTAGTTGCTTTCCTTATTTTCACATCTTTGCACCGATGCACCAAATTCACCAAATACTTAATATACACAACCTGCAGGGGTAGGACACCTAGGTGACAATACTTACACAAGAAAAGGAAATTCTAGAAGTTAGTTTAGAAGACCAAAATGACACTTATACTAGGCAAAATTCAGTGACATAGTTGTCAAGCTATCAGGTATTCTATTGTTCGCTATTAAAGGCATGTAAACCTGAAAAGTAGCTTAATAGCAAAAAGGAACACAGACACAAAGAGATATCATTCATCTTACACTTAGCAAGTGCTAGGTATTAAGCGGTTAGTTTTCACTAACTCATCTCAAAAACTATAAACATGAGAATAGCCACGACTAGGTGATCATCTACAGTAAGAGCCGTCAATCCCCTTCAAAAAGCCATTCTGACCATCTAAGAACTGCGCCCACTAAAGCAAAGGCACTAGTGATGCAAGCAATCACTGGGCAAAGAACCTTTGTGTGGGGGGGGGGGGGGGGGGGGGGAGTTCCTTGGGTCACCTAGGCAACGCATCCATCTTACGCATAACTTAGACCAGGCGAGATACCGGGCTTAATTAAGGTCATCTTTATTTATAAGTAGAATCTGGATGAAACTGATCAAGGCAGCCACATACCACCCCGCCAACAACCACTCAGTGAAATGTAACGACTCGTTTTTAACTCCCCACTAAGTTACCAAGCATGGTCTACTGCCACTTTTCACTAAAATAACCATTAAAAAAAAAAACGCCGATTAAACAAATGGTCCAGTCTCCAAACAATAACTGGTCAACCTCTACGCAGTTTTAGTCTGAGTCTGTACGTTTTCCCTTTACCCTGACCATCATAAAAGATCCCCCGACGCGAGGGCGAGCAATCCCCGCCGCGGAGGTGATTTCCTTAGATAAGACCCGCGCGCGCTCACCCACCCGCCCGCTCGCCCGCCCGCGGCTCCGCGAGCGACCTCCGCGCCCGCAGCGAGCAGACGACGAGGGATGAGTGTGCAGAACGCGCGGCTGCGGGGCCGGTTCCGAGCGCCCGGGCCGGCCGGCGGGACCGTTACCAGGGCGCCCCTCCCCCACCGCGGCCCGTGCGAGCGCAGCCGGCCGGCCGGGCCCGGCTCGCGGCTCACACAAAGCCGGGGGTCCGCGTGAGGACGGGGAGGCCGCAGGCCGCCGCCGCAGGCCGCGGGAGCCACCGAGCCCAGCCCAGCCGGTTCGGCAGGGACACCCGGGGCCACCGAATCCCCGACTGTACCTGGCTCCAGGTGATGAACTCATTGGTGTGGGTTTCCTCCACCAGCGTCCACAGCTTGCTGAGAAAAGCCGGCACGTTGGAACTCTGCTTCATTGTTAGCCAGGCGCAGGGATTCCGAATTCTACTCCCGAACGCGGAGGTCGCTTCAGCTGCAGCTTCGGTGGCGGTGGTAGCGGCGGCGGCGGCGGCGGCGGCGACGGCAGCAGCTGCTCCCCGAGAAAGCGCACCGCGCAGGCGCGGCGGCTGGCGGGCCCCGCCCCCCTCGGCGCCGCGGGGCGTGCAGTGAGGCGGGGGAGACCCCGCGGCCGCACGTGACAGACAGGGGTTCGCGGCTCCACCCATGCGCTCGGCTCCCGCCCGGGCCTCGGCGGGTCCAATCCAAAGCCTCGGGTGCACCACGGGGCAAAGCGATTGACTGCTGCCGCGAGGAGGGGTGGGCGCAGGAGGGGTTCCGCCTTCTCTTTTACCTTTTAGGCAGGCTCCTTGGTGAAGGAACGAGGTGGGGACCAGGGAACCCTTGTTTGGTGGATTCACGCGGCCAGCATCCGGGTGCACGGGCTGTGGCTGGCCGAATGCAGAAACGCCCAGGGGCCGTTGACTCAGGAGTCTGGCCGGCAAAGAGTCATTTGCTCCAGTCTAAAGGAAGGAATAAATCCCATGGGGCAGAGCAAGATGTGCTAGGCCCCTGGTTGAAACTATCTTAAAGATAATGAGCCTTGTTTTACATTTTTTTATTGGGAGAAAATGGCTTATATGAGACACTTTTTAATCAAAGCCTGAAGCTTAAGTAATAGTTCGTTGTTGACTGAGTATCGTATTTTCTATTCTAAATCAGCAACTGTTACATGTTTTCAATTGAGCAGACATCAGGTGTCAGCCATAAACCCAGTTTAAAAGCAATTAGTCTAGTTTATAGTATTTGGGCCAAAATTGTTCAGTATGTACCTTACAGAGGTTTCTTCGGGCAATGTGTGATATGGAAAAACTCCTTAAAGCACAATTTCCCCCCTTTTCTTCTCTGAGAATAAGATGTTTTGCCTATTAAGAGTACCTGTAATAATGTGGACCTCTGAAAATAGAGAATTCTTTGAAGGTCTTTTTTTTTAACCACAAAAACAACAACAACAAAAACACATGAAAGAATGATTTGCAAACAGATAATAATTAACACTCCACACAATTCAGTGCTAAGTTGGTTTCCTTCCTGGGTATGTGTACAACTATACATTAAAAACAATAGCTATGCATGGTGTTTCGCACCTGTAAGTCCAGCACTGTGGAGGCTGAGGCAGAATTGGGCAGGAAAGGCCAGCTTGGATTAAATATGAGCTCCAGGTCACCCTGGGCTACATGACAAGATCCTCTCTCTCAAAAAACATAAGTAAACATTATACACGTATATGCTTTTACATACAGCATTTTCAGTAACCATATACTGAACGGAGCACTGTTTGCTACAAAAGTATTGAACATATGATGACAGTAATTGTAATAAAAAGATTAATATTTGACAAGGTCTTATTTGACAAGGGTTTTACATGTATTATCTTCTTTAATCTTCACAGTAACCCAAAAGATGCTTCAAAAGGTCGGATTCAGGTTGCTACAAGTTTTATTCAGCCAGCTATTCAAAGCAAACCAGAACCAACCCTGTAGCCAGATTCCCAACATGGGTGATTTGTCAGTTTCCAACTGCATTCCAGTGTGACAATGTGGTGGCTTCCCTCAGTTTGGGAGTAGTTTTCCAGTCCCAGAGCA
This sequence comes from Neodon shergylaensis, assembly GCA_025134845.1. Classification (NCBI taxonomy): domain Eukaryota; kingdom Metazoa; phylum Chordata; class Mammalia; order Rodentia; family Cricetidae; genus Neodon; species Neodon shergylaensis. The sequence continues at coordinate 4,423,710 of JABTXL010000342.1, forward strand.
TCAAAGATAAAAAGCCAGTGACAATCCTGCTATAGTTACTTCACAAGATAAAGATCAAATAAGTTGCTCCCCAAAGCTTGCTCAACCTGCTTTTTTATAGAACCCAGGCCACCTGTCCAGAGATGGCCCTGTACCCAGTGAGTTGGTCCCTCCCCTGTCAATCATTAATCAAGAAATACCCTACAGACTTGCCTATAGGCGATCTGATGGTTATCTCAACTGAGGCTCCTCTTCCCTGATAATTCTAACTTATATCAAGTTGAAAAAAAACTAGCTAGCATTATTGAATCCCTTGTCTGTTTGGCACATCAATACACACTAATTAATAGTAAGCTTTACTTTATCAATATCAGCATGATAATATAAAGCATTCCAACTTGTAAAAGCCCCACAGTGTTTAAAAATTCAGATATTTTAAAGGTTCAAATTTTTAAAAGTATATCTGCTCTATTAACTGTGGGCACCTGTCAATCAAAAAGAAGTTTAATACCTTCTTATTTCAAATGGGAAGAATCAAGGACCCGTCACAATCAAATCAAAACAAAGCAAAACCCAGCTCCACCAGTGTAAATCAAATCCTGTAGCTCAATGTTTTGCACCTGATGTTTACAGATGACGTTCGGGGCTGGAAAGAGCTTGGGCAGCTCCACCTCTCGAGGTCTGCCTGTCAGAGACAAGCAGCTTCTCCTACAGGCTTAGGCCACCACCATCCTACACCTACCTCTGTTCCTAGCAGTCATCCATGGTTCTGCCATCCCCAAGATGCTGGGGTCTACACTGCAACCGCTGCACCTTAACCCGTTCTTCACCAGAACTGTCTTCAGGACCCTGACCCTGCCACGTGGTGCCAAGCCTCAGCTCCTCTCCCTGATTCCAGAAATACTGGGCTTGTCACGGCTATGGAGTCTGCACCTTTACTAGTGGCCACTCCTGCTGCCAAACCTCAGCCATTCTCCATGATCGCGTCATGCATTCCAAACCGGTGTCACCTGGAAGACACACTACCAAATTCAGTTCGCAGCATGGGTTTCAGCCTTGGTCCTCTTCAAACCACAGCTTCTGTGTGCTGACCGTGAGGAAATCCTCCCAGAGAACTCCACTTCAATGATGCTGGTGTCTTCTGAATCATAGCTGGCTTAACTCCACCTACCCAGAGTCATTTGTTCCAGGAAAAGTTTCCCTGCAGTGGTATTGGTGTCTTTTGAAGCACAACTAATTCTTTAACTCCAGCTGACCAGATTCTTCATACAAAACATCACCATGAGTGGCTCCCATAGAGTCTTTAAGGCCCTCTCCAATTTCCCTCTGAAGCATCACAAGCCAGGCCTCCATTTTCTCCAAGATAAGGCACTGTTCTCAATTATCTTCCAAGTTCCAATATCTCATTAATCCCTCAACACTCACTGTTCTTTGTTTTCTGGTTTTTGTTTGTTTTTTTTTCTAGCCCAATATTTCAAACTCCTTTGACGATCCTCCGCTAAATAACACCGTCAGGTTGGTCATATCATCCTCCCACTCTTGGTACCAGTTTTGGTCCTGGATTGCTTTCTATTGCTGTGGTCAAACACTATGGCCGAAAGCAACTTCCAAAGGAAAGGGTTTATTTCAACTTTTAGTTGTAGTTCATCAGGAACGGAAGTCAGGGCAGGTACTCAAAGCAAGAACTGAAGTAAGACAGGAACTGAAGTGTGAGCCATGGAGAAGTGTGCCTGCCGGTCTGCTCCTCTTGCTTGGCCACTTATACGGTTGACCCCAGGGTTGGCACTGAACATAATAAGCTAGGTCCTTCCACATAATCATTAATCAGGAAAACGTGCTACAGGCAATGTGTTGGTGCCATTTGCTAGGATTTCATCATGATACTGGCCCCGCTGGTCCCACTGCCCATCAACCCAGGGGACCTGTGACTGCATATCCTTATGTCCTCTTGCTTGGCTGCTTACAGCTTTCCCTTTCAAGCAAACTCTGCCCACCTGCTGGGCCCTCCACATTCCTCTCCAGGTGGACCAACAGAAGCCCCCTTTTCTCTCCCCTTTCCTGGTAAACTTCCACCCACGTGGGTTTGTTGAGCTCTGTGGTACATTCCTTACACGGCAGCTGCAGCCAAACACCACCACCATTAACTGAGGTTCTTCTCCGAAAACTAGTATAAAGGTGACCAAAACTGACTAGGACAACTGAACAACATCCTTCTTCCTAAGGCCACAGTTGTATGTCACAGGCATGTAGGTGAGGGGGGAAATGCGTGGGTGTGATTTTCAGCAGATCTGAGCTGAAAACGTCATGTTGTTAGAATCCAGCAGACCTGGTTAAAGGCAATGGTGTGTACTCTAGGTTTGGGCAGGGTATGTCTTAAGTGTTGAAAGTTCTATGCCCCAAACAAGGCAGCAGAGTTAGTCACCTCAGCTCGAGTCGCGCTCAGTCATTGGTGCTGGACAGGAAGCAAACCTTGGCAAGTTAAGCATCTAGTGTGGATAGGTGATTTAAACACTTTAACACCCGCCTATATGGGTTAGTTTGTGTCAACTTGACAAAACTACAGTCCCCTGAGAAGAGAATTTTGACTGAGGAACCACCTACCTTTCTCAGATCGGTCTGTGGGCATGTCTGTCAGGCATTTTCTTGATGACTACTTGATGTAGGGTGGCCCAGCCCATTGTGGACAGTGCTGTCCCTGGGTAGACAGTCCTGGGTTCTGTAAGGAAATTAACTGAGCAAGCCAGAGGAAGCCAGTCAGTAAACTGTATTCCTCCATGGTTTCTGCTTCAGTTCCTACGTACCAGATCCCCTTTGGCTTCCTTTGATGATGTGCTGAAACCTGTAATCTAATAAACTCTTTCCAACCTTGTTGTTTTCGGTCATAGTGCTTCTCACAGCAACAGAAGAGTAACGAGAACATGGGCTTTAGCTTTTTCAGAAACAGTGGAGGTATTCAACAGACATTCCAGCAGATGGCAGATAAATGGATGCACTCTGTGTCCTACTCACAGCCCTGGTGGAAGTTGGCTCATTACAAAGGAAACAACAGGTCTAGACAATTGAAAGGTCTGGAAGCAACAGAAAAACGGAGTTAGTTGCTAAGTGACTTTCATTGGAAGCCTTTTGTTATTTTCACCAGAATAGACTTATATTAAGGCCACAATCTCCATTCTCCTCATTCCACTTGAAGGTGGTGGGAAAGATAAAGGAGTTTGCAGTTTGTCTTTCTAAGTAATCAATTGGCAACAGAGATGTCTGAGCCACCTCAAATATTAAATGCATTGTATATGATTGAACTCAGATGAATGCTTTTGATTGGAGTATTTTATTAAATTGTAGATATTGACTTCTGGGAAATACAACCACTATTATGGACATGTCATGGTCTGAGGTGTGTAGGATTGATGGGAACACTTCTGACTTCTTTGCTGTTTAGCCAACATGAACAGTACCCAGGCACCAGCTATACTGAGAAGAATTTTCTTTCTATTCTGTATTCATTCACAGCATTTGTTATGGTACAACTGTGATCCAGCAAAAGCTCAAGTCATGGCCACTGGGATAGGATTGCATAATGGCGACTTCCAAATTGGGGTTTAATATTGTCTTAATCATGGCCTTGTAAGACATGAGAAATAATTACTAAGTAGCAAAAAATCTTAATTTTCATACCTCTAATATCTAAAGGTTGTTCAGTTTACTCTGATTTGCTGTAAAATACCATTTAAGCACTACCTTAGAGTGTAATAGTTCATTGTAATCTGTCCTCTAGGGTGAGTTAACACGAAGTATTGTCATGATGAATGGGGTTTTCTGACAGTTAATTAGCGTTAGAAAGATGTATTGAATGCCTGCCATATGAAAGCTTAGCTTAATTTTTCTTCTTTTTAAAAAGAACATCAGAAGTTTTGTTAATTAGGATAAAGAATGTAGAAATATTACTTTTTGGTAGTACAAATAAAGTTCAGAGAATTGAAATCAACTAGAAACAGTGTTTTCTTTTGAACTGTTGGCCCAATTGAAAGTCATAATATCTTGAGCGACAACCTATAGCCTCGTGAAGATACACACATCTTTGGATTCTCCTAAGTTCTACTGAAAAGAGTTGGGTGGCCTCAGTCCAATGTGAAAAATAGAGGGCCACACACCATTCTTAGAGTACTTTAAGAGTACTTAAAGCTTGTGAATCAAGTTAACAAATTGTTCAGTAAAACGTGTTCTTTCCTCTACCTCGCTGAATGCACATTCATAACAAGAGACTGAATCATGTACAGAGCCACACAGTTTTTCTGAGAGTAGTCTAGAAAGTGAGCATGGGGTTCAGCGATAGAGCACTTGACTGATTCCCAGCCACAGGTATTATTGTCTGGTATTTTTAATAGAGGAAGAGCTGCTTTTTAAATGATTAATAGCATAAAGATATATAATTTTTTGAGACAGGGTCTTTCTATGCAGCTCTGGTTGGTCTGGAACTTGAATAAGTTGGGCTTGAACCTGTGGCTTTTGCTGTAACTTCACAAGTACTAGGCTTATGGGGATGCTCTACTCGACCTGTCTGTAATATATATAATTATTAACCATATAATTTAAATTATATTGTTATGGCTTATAATTATCTAATTATTTTTATATGGTCATTGAATATAATTTTTGTTATAAATATTTACTTCAGTAAAGCCATTGGTTTGTTTGTCTTTATTAAAATTTGTGTTTTTGTTAGCAGTATTGATCAAAATATTAAAAATGCAGTTATATTGAAAGTCTGAAAGAGTGAATGTACTTTTCCTTCTAAACTATACAAGTAAATATTGGACATTGAGACATTATGAAGTTATGTTCATGTATTTAGATTATAGAATATTAGAATTGTAAAATTTTAAACTACATATGAGTCTAATTAATGACTTTAATATAAAAATATCCCCCTAGAATTGATACTATAAACTTAATGTTTTGGGAATATAATCAAATTCTCTTATATTTGGAAAAGCAAATTAATTCCTTATGCTGAAGCCACTTCTGTATCTGCATAGCCTGGAAACTTTTTATTCAGGGCATTTGAGACTCAATCACTTTCCCACAGTCCTTCGTTGCCAGAGTGGTACAGAGCGTTCCAGGTTATTAATACTGAGTGTTGGATCTCAAGTGGTAAGAGGTATCCATTTATTTCTTAATACATTTTTAAATTTTAATAACCAATGCATTAATTGTTTTTATGTGGCTTTGGTTGTCTCGAATTCCTAAATCTTGGCAAGGGCCCAGCTTTCCGGAGTCTGAAGGAGTATTCATCACTTTTCTGCTGCTCTGATGAGACTCTACGAACTGAGGCAGCTCATAGAGTACAGCATCTGCTTGAGTTCACAGTTCTAGAGAGATAGGAACTCATGGTGACAGAGTGGATGGCAGCTGGGGTTGACAGCTGAGAGCTTACATCCGGAACAGCAAGCATGAAGAGAGAGCACAGGGAGATGCAAAACTGTGACCTTGAAGCCTGTCTCTGGTGACTTGATTCCTCTGGCAAGGACACACCTTCTAAACTAACCCAAACAATGCCACTAGCTGAGGACTAAGTGTCCAAATACCCACGACTATAGAGGACATTCTCTTTCAACCCACTGTAGAGGGTAATAGCGCTGTTTTGCCAGTTGACTTTTGTCTTGAAAGGTAGCGGGCACCTATAGTTACTGTAACTCCTTCTAGGCGCGTACTCTGTCAGGTTCACACAACACGGTGCCCTCTGGCTGACTCATCCTGGTATACATGAAGGAATTCCAACTGAGACTTAGGTTTCTGGTGACATTCCACATCATGGTGAATTTGTAGAATGACCGTCCTTTCCCCTAACTTTAGGGGCAACCAGAAAAACCCTGTCATTGTAAATATCAAATTAATTGAATTTCATTTTTTCTGAGTGGAAATGTGGCAAAATTCTCTGAACTTGTGCAACAAAACAGATTCTTCTTTCAACCATGAGTTCAGCGAAGAAGCTGAATTTCTGTGATGGCTTGTAAAGTTTATTACTTGTGACTTTGCAGTCCCTCTAGTGGCTAGGGATATAGTTTAAGATCTTACCAGCCGCTTATGACAGCTTTTTTTACTCTGAAAAACTCATTGTTTCCACCTAGGTTGTGTGTCTCTTATTTTCTTGATATACTTACTAGACTAGCTGTTAACCCTTACCAAGCATTTACACAAGGAAACTAATTTGACAACCTGCCAGCAGCCTTCCAGCTTCTCTTCATAACTGACAATTCTGCATCAGAGAATATATGTGTTTATACACACACAATGGGTTTCTTGGCATTTTCACTCATATAATTTTAGGTTTGTTGCCTTTTTATTGTTGGGTACAAGGGGAAAGAGTTATAGGCTTTCCTTGAGTTCTGGGCTCAGCTGAGGTTCTTGCCTTAAACTAGCTGGATCTAAAGGCGTGGCACCACTGTACCTATCTAAAAGTTTTAAGGTTTACCTTTAATGAGTATAGTTAAATGCCTGTTACTACAGTGTTGTTAATTTCTCTCATTTGTAGTTCAAACAGAAGTAAAGAGAGAATAAAATAATTTTGGGACTGACTATCAGTGTTTGAAATATAGTAGAGTTCAGTACTGGTTGGATTTTTTATGTATTATTGAATAGAGAAGTCAGTTGTACCAGGATTGAGTGTTTAAGATATTGTTATGATTAATCAATAATCTTTTTATTGTTTATTACCAGAAAGGTATTATCATAATTTCAGTCTGTTTCCTGAAAACAAGACATGATTATATTCACTGTCAGTCAGTCCGTAACCGCCATGTTGTTCAGCACTGACTCTGGGGTTGGCACAGTGGTGTCATTTCCAGAGGAAACAGCTCGTGACTTAATAGGTAGTCACCAGAGAGGGAGAGCCTCCTCTCTTTTCTGACTTCAAAAGATTTAAGATTAGTTAAGATGAACTTAAACTACTTTGCACTAAATTCAGGCAGCTGGCAACGGATTTTGCCTTTCTTGAGTGTGTCAAGTGCTGACTAACACCTGAAATCCCTTAGAATACTTAATCATACACACATTAACAGTATGCGTGTGTGTGTGTGTTTTCTTGCTGTTGTTTTTATTTTAGACAGTGTCTTGACCTTGATGAATGCTCTTTGTAGATGCCCTGTGACTACTGAACCTCATGCTTCCTGAGCACTAGGACGGGCGCCACCATTTCCAGTTCATGTTAACTGTTTTCAGTACAAGGTTTGATGGTGTTAAATACATTCAAATTGTGCGACAAAACTGCTCTTTTATTTTGACAACACAAAGCCATATATGAATGAAACTACCACTTTCCCCTTCCCTTTTAGTCCAGAAAGCTAACACTTTACTTTCTCTTTATAAACTGGGTACTCTATGTCTTCTACACTGGATCATACACTATTTGTGTGTGTGTGTGTGAATGTGTCTTATTTCCCTTGGAACAATGTCTTTAGGGTTCTTTCATCTTGTAGCATTTGTCAGAATTACCATCGTATTTAATATTTAAAGTGGAATAACATGCCTTTGGGAGCATACATTTGGATTGTCTATTCTGGAAGCTAGTTGCTCCCCATTTTTGATTATTGTAAATAACAGGCTATGAACATTGGTGGATATACACAGTGTGAGATAATTTTCTGTTCTCACTTGGCAGCACATAGTAGAAATTCTTTCAAGCTAACTAGTATAGATATACTTATATCAATGGTAATTAATATACTTATTCCTTTTAATGATCCCATGACATTCTGTGGTGTGACTATCATACTATAGTCAGACATTTTGCTACCAATGGGCATCTTTGTCTCAGGATTTTGATTTATTCATTTATTCATTTATTTATTGTTGTTGTTGTTCCTTAATGACACTGGACCCAAAAATATTTCTTGGACATAAGTCTTTAAATACTGGTGTTTATGTTTCTCTGGATTAGTGGATTTAAGTTTTTTGTGTATAATTCAATTGTAGATCTAACCTTTCTAATATGGTACAGCATGTAAAAACAGAATCCTGCTGATTAAGAAGTCTCACATTTGAGCCAACAGAATGCTATTATATATGCTTCCAAAGGCATGATGTGCCTAGCAACCAGAAATGTCAACAGCATGCTTCTATGGCAATAACAAATGTTTAAGCTTCACAAAAGACGCTAATGCTGAGAGTTCAGGAGAGATTTCATCATTGGCTAGAAATGAAAGAAAATAAATTTACTTCTTTGTTAGCTTAATAAGATATTATTGCAATGCTAATAAAAGAACTAAATCTTATTACTTGTGACATTTTGGACATTGGTAACTGAAAATGTAATCTTGTGTTGCTCTGGGACCAATTTCTTTCTGCTTTAGTTTTCACTGGATTAATTTATAATTTTCCACAGCTATCTCTTTGGTCCCACTTAGCTGTGAGATCAAAAAGAAGCTAACAAATATTTATGAAGATGTTTGTAGAATTGGCACCCAGAGAAGTTTGTTCATATTCTTCTTGATTTACCGTCACTGTAGCGTAATGCCTGCTCTACGCGTTATGGTATGGTTTGTGAGTCGGGCAAGGGGCTGGAGATTGAAACACACACACACAAACACGGGTAATGCCAAGAATGCCCCTTTAGTGTGGTCCAGAACAGCTTATATAGAGTCTCCTTATAATGGCCACGCCCTAACTCTCAGCTGCAAGCCCACCAGAAACCACTCCCCTGCCATCAGAACGCCTGAGGGTCTCATGCTCAGAGCAGCTACAAAACAAGTTGTTTGCTCAGAGCAGCTGCAAGCATAGGAAAACAAGTCATTTACTCTGGCAAGCAGGGGGGTCACAGGAAATTCAGTGTCTGGGGATCCACAAGCCCCAACAGTCACTGTGTACTTGTATATGTGTTTGTGTGGGTAGTGTTAGAGATTATGTCTTTTTTTGCGATTTTATGATTTATCTGTCTCTAAAGGAAATCAAATCAAACTTGATATTCCAGGTGTGTTGTGTTTGTCATATACGAAATGAGTGCCTGTTATCCCCCATCTCCATCAAAAATGAAAGCCTCTTTTTTGCCTCTCCAATTTCTAAATTGGTGTAGTTATAATTTTCTGATATGTACTCCAATTTCCTTGCAAGGTGCTAATCAGGCTTCCAAACCTACCCACTCGGCTGGGCAGCTTTCTTGGCTCTTAGCCACGGGATGGATGGTAAATGAATGTACGTGAAGAATTATATATAAGAAAATACAAAGTTCTACTTTTTCCCTCAATGATTTAATTTAATAATTTCTAAAAATCTCAAAGTCTGCAACAAACAAGTACCCCTTTCCCCAACAAGTCATGCTCTGGTACCCTCTGTCTAAATCTTAAATAGCTGAATATTCCTATCCAGAGTCTTGTTTCTCCAGAGAGATCATTTGGATATTGAAAGTAGGTGTTACCGGCTGATTTGATCACCCCCTCAAAGTTTCTGTGTAGAAACCTCAGAATGTGACGTGAGGCTATTGCTGATAAAGCCTTTAAGATCTGTGAATAAGATAATTGAATAATTGAGGTCATGTGGGTGGACCTGATCCAGTATGACTGGTGTCCACTCAAAGAGAGTTTAGGTTACAGATGCACTATAGACCGAGAAAGATTATGCATGGACACAGAAAATGCAATAATTTCTAAACCTAGATATCTCTAAAGAAAGCAGACCCGATGACACATTGCCCTTGAACTGCTTGGCTTCAGATATGTGAAAAAATATGTTTATATTGTGTAATATACATCGTGATAATTGTGATGGCAGTTGGATTGCAGCAAAATCAAGCATGCAGTGGAGCATCTCAGCCATCTTCAGCCTCCTGTCTAGGTATCAGTGCTCACTCAGAGAGAGAATTTACCATGCCCTTCGGGTAAGCAACTGGATTTGCTGGCAATCTGGTCCCAGCTGCTCTGACGCTGGGATCCTGCTCTAGCACTGAGTTTTGTAAGTTTGCTCTTCCTACATCTTATCTCCTGCAGTTGAGACTGCTAACAGGGGCGCCACAAAAGAGGGTCCCTCCTTCCAGTTAAATCAAAACGTCTGTTTACCCTGAAAGGCCAGCTGCTCTGTGTGTGAACGCAACTCTAACAACATATTTTCCTTAGATACTTTGTTTCTAGTGATTGGTTTCTGTGAAAGATCATCAGCTTTTTCATTTTAGTAACTGAAAGTTAGCGATTAGATCAAAGTATCATTCTAAGTCTATATAAGCAAAGTATTTTACTTATGTTAAAATTGAGGTTATCTATGAAATATTTGTTACCTAATATAAAAGGCTTAATTAACACGTTTTCATATCTAAGGGAAGAATAACTATTGATGTTTTGGATGGTAGGCTATGTTCCTTTTTCTTTTCAGTGTTTTGTTTTTTTTGTTGTTGGTGGTGGTTGTTTTTTCTGGGGGTGATTGTTTTTGGAATCTAACCCAGGGCCTCACAGATGCTAGACCAGCACCTGACTGCTCTGCAGTTCTGGCACTTTTTTTTTTTTTCATTTTTTATTTTGAAATAAGATCTTGTTGAATTATCAAGGCTAGCTTTAAACTTGCTCTCCTCCTGCATCAGCTCCCTGAATAGCTGGGATTACAGGTCTGCACCAACAAGCCATAGCTCCCATTTTTTTAATATTCTCTAACAATAATTACATGGCTTCGCACTACTGACTTTGCAGTATAGATCATATGAGGGTATGTCCCTCCCATAATTCATCTCCCTCCAAGTAAAACCAGAGTCCTTCCAAGGTCTGCATGTTTCTTCCTGCTTTGTCTTCTTACACCATACACTCTCCCCCAGATCAGCTCATCTCTACTGGCCTTGCCTGTTTCTGTCCAGATGCTCTGGAGGTTTTATCATTCATCAACTATGTCAGAAGAACTGCGCCTAGGGGCCATCTCCATGGTGACTTTCTGTGTCTGGACTGCTACTTTCCTACATTTCCTCAGAGCTCCTTTTGTCTAAGTGTTTGTAGCTCATCTTTTTCTTGAGGCTGTCCTGAACTGCCCATTCTGAATTGCAAATGTCTCGATACCCTCCTGCTTTGTGGACCCCAAATCTCCATCCCTTCCTCAGGTATAGGAACGCTGCTGAGCGTGGTGTGCATGCTCACTACTACAGAGTCAGAAGCAGGAGGGTTGCTGTAAAGTTGAAGCCAACATGGTAGTGAGATCCAGGCCAGCCAGGGCTGCATAGTAGAAAGTCCTAGTCTCAGAAGAAAAAGGGAATGTTTGCTTTTTTCACTAGTGTATCCAAACTTCTGAACGTGTACCAGAACATTGCAGGTTCTCAGTAGATACCTGTTGAAAAATAGATGTACAACAAAGAAAACCAAATTGTTATGGAGCTCTCAATCAAGCTAGTGACAGGAGCTGGCAGAGAACGTGTCATGAAGGCCGTTTATTACTCATTTTAGTATGAGAAAGCCAAGAAATGATTCTGTCACAAGGGAGTAAGGGATAGATTCTGCTCCTTGAAACATGAAATAAAAAATCAAATGCCTTGTTCTTCTCAGAGGCTCGAGTCTCTCAATAATGAATGCTTATTCAAGCTTTCACATATCCCTGGTTTAAAAAGAAGTGTATTGCACCATTGAAAAATGTCAGCGTTGATTTTTTGGGGGGACTTCTGACACATTATAAAAATTTCTAATCTTCTAAATTAATCAATTTTATTTGCATTGTTAGCTTCCCTAATATTTCATTGATGAACTCTGTAAGTATGCGTTTTTCATCTTCTTTTTTACCTTATTTCTTCATTTAATAATTGTTCTGCTTTACACATTTGCTTAGTCTAAAAATGAGAATTACTACTCCTCATTTGCTTATATCGCTGGAAGGTGCTTATGGGGAAGAGCACACACTTAATTTACAGATATAGATACAGATCTTAGCTCCTCCATGCTTGGTAACAGTATGATTCAGAAACTCTGGAAATCTCATCCCCTTACAAAACCTCACAAGGCTGTCACACAAATTATAATAATAAATCTGAATGGATAAATATTTGATAGTAGATGTCAAATAAACATTCCAACTATAAGTGAAGAATCTTGAAGCAGGAAAATCTGTTTGTGAGGATAGTTTTTCTCATTGGCTATTACCTTGACCTCAGTCCAAAATGACAATGCAGCCTCCAGAATCTCAGCCTGTGAGCTGTCTCCTCCCATTTTATAATCCTTCCTAGGGCTGGGATTAAGGGCATGCATCACTGGGATTAAAGGCATGCACCGCCTGATTTCTGTGGCAACTACTATGGCTACTGGGATTAAAGGTGTGTGTTACCACGGCCTGGTCTGTAAGGCCGAGCAGTGGAGCTGTTTTACTCTTTGATCTTCAGGCAAGCTTTATTTATTAAAAAACAAATGAAATGCTGCTACATCAGTTCCCCTCCAAACTTACGCATTATTTTCACTTCCATTAATCGGCACACAGGCCTGCAGCTCATGCTGCTCCCTCCTCTTGAAACACTGATCACTTTAAACTCTGTGAGTGCATTAGCTAGTGTGTATCCTGAGTCCTTTTAGTTTCACAGAAAGCTAAGCAAGCATGACAATAGCTTACTGTCCTGTTCAAGAGGTGATCAAAATCCAGTGAAGACACAAAAATGAAAACACACAAAATAACTGGAGAATAATAAAATAGCATCCAGCCAGCACTCTAGAAGTACAGTGTGAATTGGAGCCATTATAAGAGCTTCTAGCAACCTTTAGAATAAAAAGCAACGTCAGTGCTCAGAAACACTGTCACAATATTTAGTATGCTGTTAGTGTAGTTATAAGAAATTTTTGCTCAGTAACTTTTAAAATTCTCATCAAATTCCTAAGAAGAAGGAACTAATTTTATCTCACATTGCAAAGAAGAAAGAAAGCAAGGAAGTACTAATTGCAGTCATTAGTATTTCCAGTCTTTCTCATTGAGACTGTAGAGGATGAAAGGGGGTTAACAAAGGCAGAGTCCAATCTGAATGTTGGGAATCATCCCTATTGTCACACAATGCACATGGTGCTCAACTGGCCCTGCGTGTTCCCTCTGGACTCAACACCCTTCCTGCAGCCTGTGTCGCTACTCATCGTACTTTCTCCGCTACACTTACTCATGATCTCATTCACCATCGTTCATTACACTCATTAACATCTCATTCATCCCTTAAGGTTCCTCACAGCCTTTCCTCCTCAGAAGTAGTTTTCGTGCTAATTCCAGATCCCAAGGGAAAATATTGTGTTTTCATGGGGTGCTGTATGGTAGTGCTCTTAATATCTTTATTCTTGCTTACTGTAAGCTTTATTGTTCCTTTTGCATTTTTTATCTGCCCTATTTACTTCTTATTTATACAACATCTGGCACATGTCTTTGCATACTATACCTTTATGCTATGCTATGCTATACTATACATGACACTGGATAACCATTTACAAAATAAATTGATGAACAGAGACAAATATACTTTCTACTTCACAAAAAGTAGAAAAGGAGTCTCCCAATAAGCGTGAAATAAGAGAAAGAAAATATTTTTTTTCTTTTTTAGCTTAAGTACAGAAGAAGGGAAATGCATGGGCAGACTGACAAATGGATGAAAGTCTTGCTTATGAATGTGGATTGTGCCCTCTGTCTCGGCCTCCAGCTCTAGGAGGTCCCTGGAGTCCTCCCAGTTACTCCAACTAAGGAATCAAGTAGGCTATCTTCTCTCTCATTCCTGTCCTCCAGTTCCTGGGAAATTATCCCCAACTTTGTAGCAGCTGCAGCCTCTCCTTCCTTTCTGCCCCCATTGGCAAGGGTCTACACAGATTCTCAGGGTACATGCAGATTGTTTTCCACTTGTGGTCCTTCTCAGACCTCCACACGTTTAGCCTCTCTTGATTCCCTAGTATCAGCTCCCAATGCCTAGAAACACATTCTTCCCCAGAACCCCAGAAGCCACACATGGCCGTGCCACAGAAGCATTCCCTAGTAGACAAACGAGAGCGACCATGCTCTCCTAAGAACCACGGAGAGCAACAGAAACCAAGGAACAAAACACGCCCCTCCCTAACAAAGACATGACCAGATATCAGCACCTAGAATTACAATCATCTCAAACCTAGATTTCTAGATGCCAACATAAAAACACAATCCAAACAGCCAGGACAGTATCTCTCCACTAGAGCTCATCACTCCTATTACAGTAGGCTCTGTAAAATGCAATATAGTTGAAGCACAAGAAAAGAACCCTAAAAGGCTATTATGATTATGTTCAACGACCTTAAAGAGGATATGATTAAATCAGTTAATTAATGTCATGAAAACACAAACAGTGGGATGAAACAAAGAAAGTAGTTCAAGACATGAAAAAAAATTGAATTGAATTAGAATTAAATTGGGAATGAAAACTCAAATGGAGGTAAAACTGGAAATGAAAAATTTAGGAACTTGAGTAGGAACCTCAGAGGCAAGCCTCACCAATAGTATCCAAAAGATGGAAGAGAGAGTCTCAGACATTGAAGACAGATATGAATGGATTCCTCAGTCAAAGGATGTTTTAATTCTAATAAAAAACAAAAACAGGAACAAAATAGGAAATCTGAGACACTGTGAAAAAACAAAATATACAAAAAGAAGTAGAGAAAGGAGAAGAAAGCTTGGTCAAAGGCACAGAAAATATTTTCCACAAAATAATAGATATTGGTTAACCTAAAAAGTATGATGCCTATAAAGGTACATGAAGCATTCAGAACACCAAATAGACTGGACCAGAAAAGAAATTACAAATGATAATAATCAAAATACTCAATGTATAGAAGAAAGAATAACAAAACCTTAAGGAAAAAACAAGTAACACAAAAATGAGGACCTACTAGAGTAACACCCGCCTTTCCCAAGGAGACTCTTAAAGGGCCTGGTTTGTGCTCTATAAACTCTAAAAGACCGCTCAGATTGCTATACCAAACAGGCATTCTGATCTTAATAGATGAAGGAAGAAAAAGCATTCCATGTTATGACCAAATTTCAGTAGCATCAAGCCAGTTCTACAGAAGGTGCCAGGACAAAAATATCAACCCAAAGAGATCAGCTGCACTCATGAAAACACAGGAATAAATTATTTCAAACCAGAAAATCAAGAGGAAGGAAAAAAAATCAGGAATCAATAAATACTTCTCATTGATTAATGACTCTTAACATCAGTGGTCTCAATTCCCAATAAAAATAAACAGACTAACAGATTATTTAGGAAATATGATCCATCTTTTCATCCAAGAAACACATCTTACTGCCAAGGACAGTAATTACTTCAGGGTAAAAGGATGGAAAAATATTTCAAACAAATCGGTCCATGAAACAAGGCAGATATTACTATCTGACAGAATAGACCAAACCAAAGTGGATCAGAAAAGATAGGGAAGCCATGACATACTCATCAAAGGAGAAATCCACCAAGAAGATGTTCAATTCTTAACATGCATCAAATCCAAGGGCACCCAAGTTCATAAAAGAAACACGACTACACCTTAAATCACATGCTGACATTCACACAGTGATAGTGGGAGACTTCCGAACCCCACTCTCAGCCGACAATCACTCTGACGGGAATCAAATAGAGAAGTGCTGGAGCTAAATGACATCATAAATCAAATGGACCTCAGAGATCTTTACAGAGCATTCTACCCAGACACAAAAGAATATGCCTTCTTGTCAGCTCATGGAACCTTCTCCAAACTTGATCACATACTTGGAAACAAAGCAAATCTTAACAGCTACAAGAAAATTGAAATAACACCCTGCATCCTGTCTGATCACCATGGATTAAAGCTAGATATCCACAACAGCAGAAAGCTTATAAACTCATGGAAATCGAACAACCCATTACTGAATGAAAAATGAGTCAAGACAGAAACTAAGAAATTAAAGATTTTTCTAGAATTAAATGAAAATGGAAACACAATATAGCCAAAGCTGTGGGACGTAAAGAAGGTAGTTCTAAGAGGCAAGTTCGTAGCACAAAGTGTCTCCATAAAGAACAAACAGACAAAAAACTGGGGAGATCTTAGATTAGCAACTTAACAGCACACTAGGATGTTATAAAACAGAAGAAAAAAAAACACTCAAAAGGAGTAGATAGCAAGAAATAATCAAACTCAGAACTAAAATCAGTAAAATACAAACAAAAAACAAATAAAAACAATACAAAGAACCAATGAACAAGAGAGTTGATTCTTTGAGAAAACCAAAAAGGTAGATAAGCTCTCAGCCAAGTTAGCTAAAAAGTGGAAGATAAGATCAAAATGAACAAAAATGGAAATGAAAAGGTAGACATAACCACAGACAATGAGGAAAACCTGAAAATTATAAAGACACATTTAAAAACCTGCAATTCACCAAATTGGAAAATCTAAAAGAAATGGGTTATTGTCTCTAAAGGTACCACTTATCAAAGTTAAATCAAAATCAGATAAGCAATTTAAGCAGACCTATAATCAACCTCTAATTATATTGAAGGAGTCAATAAATGTCTTCCAACCCCAAAATGCCCAGGGCTAAATGGTTTTAGTCATTTGGAATTCTACTGGACTTTCAAAGAAGATTTAATGCCAACACTCCTCAAATTATTCCATAAAATAGGAACAGAAGGATCATCTGTTTTATGAGATCAGAGCTACTGTGATCCTAAACTACATGAAGACCAAATAAAAGAAAGAAAATCACAGATCAATTTCCATCATGAACAAAGATGTAAAAATTCTCAATAAAATATCAGCAAACAGTCCAAGACCATATCAAAATCATCGACCATGATCAAGTAGGCTTTATCCTAAAGATAAGGTATGGTTCAACATACATAAAATGATAAATGTAATCCACCACTTAAAGAAACTTAAAGACAAAATCCACATGACCATCTTATTAGATGCAGAAAAATGTCCTTGACAAAATCCAACACTCCTTCATGATAAATGTCCTGGAGAAATTATAGATTCAAGAGATACATCCCAATGTTATAAAGGTGAATTACAGCAAGCTTATATCCATCAACAACCTAAGCGGAGAGATATTAAAAGCATTTCCACTAAAAGACAAGGTTGTCCACTCTCTCCATACCTATTTAATATAGTGCTTAAAAAGAAATAAGACAACTGAAGGAGATCAAGTGGATACAAATAGAAAGGGAAAAAAACTCAAGTATCTTTATTTGCAGTATGCACAAACCATCCTAAATATTCTACTGGAGAACTCCTAAAGCTGATAAACACTTTTAGCAAAGTAGCTGGATACAAAATTTACTTACAAAAATCATTAGCTTTTCTGTATGAAAATGAAAAATGGATGAAGAAATCAGAAATCAGGGAAACAATATCTTTTATAATAACCCCTATCAATGTGTGTGTGTGTG